>PVKA01049564.1:0-13171 GCA_004027165.1 Ctenomys sociabilis | reverse complement strand
TCCTCTCCTTCCTCCTCCTCCTCTCCTCCTCACCCTCCTCCTCATCCTCCTCCTCATCCTCCTTGTCCTCCTCCTCATCCTCCTCTTCCTCTTCATGCTCCTCCTCTTAGGTCCTTCCCACCACTCAAAGAAAGCTGTTTCTCAAACCAGGATCTCTGCAAGTTCGCACATCCCCAGCTTGCCTGCAGACCCTTAAGGAGGTGGCCCCTATCACCTACATTAAGGAGCGGAAGTGGGCAGCAGGGAGTCTGTGCAAGGTGCCCTGACCTGGACATCTGTGTCCTCCCATTACGCACATGCTCAAACCCCAGAGCTGGCAGTCTTAGGAGGCAGGGCCCTTTGAGGGACAGTTAGGTCGTGAGAGGGAAGCGTTCATGAATCAAGTTAGCATGCTTATTGAAATGACCCCCTCTTCCACCTTCCACCTTTTGAGGACCCAGCTAGAGGGTCTCATCTACAAACCGGAAAGCAGTCCCCACTAGACACGGATAAACAGCAACTTGATCGTGGCCCACCAACCTCAAGAACTGTGAGCAATAAATTTCTGCTATTGAAGAACCACCCAGCTCATTGTATTTTGTGACAGCAGCCCCGTGGCCTAAGGCACAAGCGAACCACTGTCCAAGGAAGCTGTGCCACAAGCACTGTCGCCCTTCCCTCTGCTCAGAGATCCATGGAAACCAAGAGAAGAAATATGGCCCTGTCCTCTGCTCTTTCCTCTCTTCCTCCTGCCTTCAATCGCTTCTTTTTTTTATTTTATGAGCAGAATAGATTTATTGAGGGAAAGAAAGCTCCTGTCCGAGAGAGGGACAGGATCGGGGACCCAAGTGGGTAGGTCCCCCAGAAGCTGTCTCTTCTAGCATCCCTTCTTCTTTTTACAAATCTCATTCTGGGTCTCACTTCCAACCACAGATAAAGGCTACAGCCTCTCTAAAAATTATAGAAGCTTAATTTTTACTCTTTAAAAATTATCCCTGCAGGTCAACAGCAATATTTTGTGATTTGTGGCTATGCTCCACTCACAGTTCAGATCTTAGGCAGAATGGTTGGAGCACACAAGACTCTGCCCTGCAGACTTTGCTTTCTTCCACCCATCTAGGAAATGACTTTAGGACAACCTGCTAACCCTTTGTACCAGGTGAACTTAACTTCCAATTTCACTGAGGTCAGGGATTCTTGGAGAAGCCAAGGCATAGGATACTCCTCAGAGGATTGATCCACAGGTGTTTAGAGTAGAGTGCATGGTTAGGAGGTGGGGCACAGAGGAGGTGGGTCCTGGGGCCACCTTTGGAGGACAGATCTCTTGTTGATGCCATTCCCTGTGTTCTGCTTCCCAGCCACCATGAACCAAGTGGCCTCTATAACTAAACCTCCATTAAAGCCCAGCAAAAAGTGCTTCTGAATGATTCTGGGGTGTCAGGCACATGGAAGAACTGGGAGAAAGAGGGTTTAGAAGCCCAGAGAGGGTGTACAAGCTCTGCCCCCTCACCCCATGCCTTGGCCAGGGCATCCCTTCCACCTGTCCATCCCTGAGTGCCTCCCTGTATGATAAATGGCTACTCTAGTTAGTAAACTGTCCCCTCCAGTGCTGTGAGCCATCCTTGCACACAATCAAGCACGAAGAGGAAGTCATGCGGCACCGGGTCTACAGCAAGCCAAGCTGGAGCACAGGTCGCTACATCTACTTAGAGCTGGCATCTGAGGTGGGGACAGCCGCATGGGACTGAGGCCTTAAGCCACAGGATCTGACTGCCTCTAGGCCCATAGCCTCAGTACCGAGTCAAATTGTGGAGCACCCAGCTAGTGTCTGCAGACAACTAGAGAATGGGATGGGGGAAGCACACACTTGGCCACAGGCGTTAGTGCTGCGACCATGGAAAGGCAACTGGTGTTTTCCCCCGCACAGCAGGTTCTCTGATGTCATAGACTTGGGCAAAACTTCTCCCCACAAATTTGGACTTCATTTTGCTCTCACAAACAGGACAGTGGTTTCAATTTATTTTCAAATTATTCTGAGCCAGTCACGGCACTTGCCTGTACTCCTAACACTCGGGCGCATGAGGCAGGAAGATTACTGTGAATGTGAAGCCAGTGAGTTCAAGGTCAGCCTGTACTGTGAAGTAAGACCTTGTCTCAAAAAAAATGTTTTCAACAATAGCTTCAAGATTATTTCCAACCGCTCTGTTGTCTTTTCCAAGTCCCTTCAAGTTCCCACCGGAGGCTATAGCTGCTAGAGAAAAGGTTCCTGATGCCATAAAAACCAGTGCGCATCTACAAACCTCCACTTGGCCTCAGGCATTAGTGCTGAGACGGTGGCAAGGCAACCGGTGTTTGCCCTACACACCTCTTCCTGATGGTGACCTCCAAGTGATCATACCAACAGCCTCAAGACCATCCAGCACCATGACCAGCATCCTTGTTGCTACCACGGCTGTCAGCTGGCGTAAGTAGCCGTGAATTGCTCACTCCGCCCACTCCACGACCTTTGGAGGATGAGAGCCAAGCTGGTCGTGGTTCTCTACAGGAACAGAACTTACAGGAAAGGTGTGTGCAGTTATGCCAGAGACTTTATTAGGCGGGTTTACAGGATCAGAGGCAATGGTTACCTGAGTTACCTGTGTCCTGGGGAGCTAGAGGATGCAGCCAATAATTATCTCAAAAAGATGAAAACGGGCTGGGGAGATGACTCAGGGGAATAAACGCTTACCTGGCAAGTGCGAGGGCCTGAGTTCAATCCCCAGTTCCACAAAAACAAAAAAAGAAGACCAAAAAGATGAAAACCCCTGAACATGAGGGATTAAGGATGCAGCACAGTCCAAGCTCCTAGCTCTGGAAGCTCCCTGAAGAGTCACTGGAGTGGTCTACACTGGAAAGCTGAGGAACCTGGAGAGCAATATCAAGGGCAACCAACAGCAGCCAAGACACACCCACTCAAGAAGAGCTCATCACAGCAGGCCCACTACTTTCTTCTTTCCCTTTTTTACTCCATTAGGGTACAAGCCTATTTTTTGGCACTGCCCATGATCAGGGTGGGGCTTTCCCAACTTCACTGGCTAGCCTACATGCCAATCATCTTTAGAACCACACCCACAGATCCCCCCAAAACTGTATTTTATTGATATCCAAAGTATTTCTTACTCCAGTCCAATTGACATATGACAACTAACAGGCACAAGAAAGCCAAAACTCTAGCTTCTGACTCATGGGCTATAAGCATTCAAATTCTTACTGTACAGGGTAGTGTCCTCCTTTGGCTCCTCTAAGTCTGCAGCAGCCCTGGGCATCACAGAGCTGTGAGCAGCAGCCAATACTTATTGTCACATCGTGCCAAGGCAGTGCAATGACCTTGGCAAGAAATATGGGTAGCCTGGCCCACGATGGTAACCACAAGGGTTGTGAGAAGTAGCGATATCCCAGATACATTTTATGACAGGAACCCCTAAAGGACTCATTAACAGGCTGCTCTGGATGAGAAAAGAGGAAAATCAAGGGTAACTTCTATCATTGGGGTCTTTGTACTTTCATGTCTTTTTCAAATCCCGAGACAGCTTATGATAGCAACAGAGTAGAGAGTGAGGCATCTACAGCCCATCAGAGTCATGTTAACAGCGAGACGCTGATAAGGTTGGAAATAGAGTAGGCAGTTGAGTCTGTGAATGTCATGCTTCAGATAAAAATTGGGGAGTCACAACTACGTAGGCAGTGCCTGAAGCCGTCAGACTCAATGAGGCCATGAAGAAGAAAGGCCTATCTGGAGAGATGAGCACCATGTCCTGGGGAGTGCACACAGTGAGACACAGCAGACCAAGAGAAGACAGCAAAAAGAGAGGGAGGGAAGGCGACCAGCAGAGAAGCACAGGAACACTGAGGTAAGAGAGCACAAGCCCTAGAGTCCACGCAGGGTGTGGTGTCCTGGGGGGCCAAGAGCATGTTACTCCCACAAGGAAATAGTGAGCAGTGATGTTGAATGCTGCCTTCCTGGTGAGCTGGGAACATGAAATGATCACTCTCCTTAGCAAGGAGGATGAGGACGTCAACTTCAGAAAGGCTGAGAGTGCGACTAGAGCCGGTGGGAGAGGGGGAAAGAAGGGAGGGGTGGTGTAGGCCTTTCTTCTGAAAAGGAGACCTAAGGGAAAGCCTGCTGTGAGTCTATGATCTGGAGATCATGAAATTAAGTAAAATAATCCAGGCACAGAAAGACAATAAGATGTTTACCAGGAACCGAGGTGAAACCAAGAGAAACTCCAGTGGGGTGAGGGGCATTTATGTTCTTTAAGATGAGCTATATGTTTTTCCCTTCCTTCTTTATGTGTATATGCAGGATGGCTTGCATAATTGTACTGCTGATTTCTTCTGGTCTATTGAAAGGAACAATTAATGCTGATTTTTTTTTTCTTCTTTTTAATTCCTTATAACATTTTCTCTACCAATTTTGCATGTTTATATCTGGTGATCTAAACAACTAATCTGAAGACATTGTGCAACATAACAACCACTGTTGAATTCCTATTATGAAATTCTGTATCATTTCTAATGATTTATTTTTAATATTTTTTACTCCTTTAAAAATAAAGAAAAAAAGATGAGCTTCATTAAGGCAAGATGCTGATGGGAATGTATCCCGTCCAGCAGGTCAGTCAATGAGGGTCACCTAGGAGAGGAACGGGGAAAGAAGGAGGGGACAAAGGACAGGAGACACGAGAAATGGAGACAAGACAGGATTCTGATCAAGTCTCGCTTATTCAAGGAAGCTACACAGCTTTTATAGCAGGGGGAGAGGAAGGCAGCGTCACCAATGACATGGGCATACTAAGGCAATCTTATAGGCTAGAGGCACTCATGGGATCTGTTGGGGGAGTATGTGGCAGGAAGTCATGACGTGGCAGCTTTGCAGGAAGAGAAACCTATTTCTATAAGACAATGGAGGTTCTGGGGCTATCGTGCCTCCCACAGGAATGCTCTAGGAAAGAAGATAAATCATGGGTATAGAGAAAGGGCAGCTGATGAAACAAACATTATGAGGTGGTAAGAAAAAATGAGCTCTAGAGTCCAGGTGTCCTTCAGTGTATGAATGGATATAGAAAATGGGGTGCATACACATTATGGAATAGTATTTGGCTATAAGAAGGATAAAACCCATCACATACAACAGCCTGATAGATCTGGAGGTCACTGAGTAAAATAATCCAGGCACAGAAAGGCAAATACTGCATGATCTCACTCATACGTTGTGTCTTGAAAAACTGATCTTACAGAAGTTGAAAGTTTTATGATGGTTACTGCAGGCTGGGGAGAGCAGAATGGCAGGAAGAGATGGGGAGAGGCTGCTGAACAGACCCTGTCGGAGTTGGATAGGAGGAGGAAGTGTGGTGTGCCATTTGACGCTACGGTGACTGCACGTATCTGAACAGACTGTGAACTTTTTGTCATAAAGAAATGATCCTTGGGGGGAGGCAGATGTTCACCCCAACTTGAAAGTTACGGTGTGTGCTGCATTGAAACAACACAGGCTGGCCTCAGGCAGGGGTGTGGGCACCTCCCTCTTAGAGGAGATGGCAGAGGACAAGGGGCAGGCATGGGCTGGATTGTAGAAAGGAGGCGGGTCTAGTGAGCATGTATGTCCGCGGTCACTCTCCTCTGCACAATGCATGCTGATGCCTTCTGCTGTGGAGAGGAGGGAGAACATGATAATGCTGAAGAATCAAAAAAAAAGCCTAAAACAATCATTCCAAGAGGACAGCAAGACCCACATAGCATCAGCAATTTAGAAGACTCATTTTGGGTCTGCGGGACCCCAGATGCCTGGGCCATAGAGGAAGGACAGGGCAGGAGGGTGGTGATACAAAGTAGAAAATCTTCAGGTTAGCAGTACGAGGGAGCTAGAGGCAATCAAGCCCAGAAAAGTGAGGAATGACAATGAGCTCCACAGTTCAACCACAGAAGTTCATGTCTTGAGTGTAGCAAAATACAAAACTCAAACATTGTTTTAATTGATTACACTAAAAGAGAGAGTGGCATCAATCTCCCTCAAAATATCCTCCCTGCCTCCATGCACACTTACGCCATCATTTGTGCACTTTCCGGAGTGGCTCTGGAAGTCCTCATCTGTATCTTTAGTTGTGCTGTCACAATTGCCTGGATGTCACAAACCCATTCAAAGCAGCAGCCTTTCGTGGTCACTTTGGTTTTGGAAAAGAGCTAGAGGTCACACAGGGCCTGCAGCAGTGAATAAAGTAGATGAAGACACACCCGAATTTTTTTAATTTTTTTTTATTACTACTCTAACGTGTTTACAAGCCTGCCTTTCTGGTGGATGGCACTTGGCAGCAGCCTTCACCATGCTTTATCATATCTCAGGAAGAGCCTCATGAAAGCAATCTACCAGACCTGCTTCAGAAAGAGACAAGTGTGGGGCTAGCTGGTGAGCTCAGCAGACTAAAGCGCCTGCTTAGGCAAGTTTAGGAAAGCACAGGGACCACGCTTTGATCCCTGGCACCACATGCTGCACCAACCGCTCTTCGAGGGCTGGCACCAGCCAGAGCCCAATGTAGTAGCAAATGCCTATAATCCCAGCGCTGAGGAGGCTAAAAAAACAGAAAGATCAGGGCCAGCCAAATAGCTCAGCGGATTAAAGCACATGCGAGCAGGCGCAGCTGCCCGGGTGCATCCCCAGGCCTGCCATGCCGGCCCCGCCCCCACGGCATGCTGAGACAGCAACTGAGACTGGGCATGGTGGGGCACGCCTGTAATCCCAGCTCTTGGGAAGCTGTAAACAGGCTGATCACTACGAGTCCGATCTAATTATGAGACCCTGAACACCCTGTAGACCCTTCCCTAAAAATACAAAAAAACCCAGAAGGATCATCCCGATGCTCGCCATGTATTTTGGTTATTACTTCCCTTATCTGTTTAGTTCTATCTTCCCTAGTCCTACTGAGTACTTCTTTGATCTGTTCTCTAACCTTCTGTTATCCTTTCAATTATTTATACTGTGTGGCTTTGGCTATTCTGCACTTTGGTGCCCCCTGGATTCGCTGTAGGGGTGTTGGGAGTTCTGGGAAGCTTTTGTTGTTGTTGTTGTTGTTGTTGTTGTTGTCTTCTCATATTGCTGTTGTTTTGTTTGTTTGCTTGGTTTGATTTGTTTAGTTTGTGCAGAAGTTTGTTTATGCTTATAGTCTAAGCACTTCGTCGCTTAGTGCAGCAGTCGCTTTAGCTGCTGTTCAGTGAACGACATACTTCGGGCTCGGCCAGCTGTAGTCCATGCCACAGCCGCAAGATCTGACCACCTTGGTTAATTTGGCAGGTGAGAAGGTAGTGTGGTTACCCCATCAATCAAGCTCTCTAACAGTGTACTCTAGTGTTCTTAATAAAACACAGGTAATCTGACTATTGGTTTACTGAAAAATAATGACAATTAGGTGACTCTGTTGATATCAATTAAATCAGCAAGACAAATTGGACATTGGCAGAAGGACCAACTATGTGGAAGAGAGCAACACGCACTACAGCAACCGTTGTTGAACTCCTATTACTTTTTTGATGAAATTTTGTACCATTTCCAACACTTTTTTGTGTTACTATTTGTGTATTCTTTAAAGAAAATAAAGAAGCAAGTATGTACTCTTAATGTGTTCGCACCACTTTGGATCACCAGTGGTACATGCACAGCGGTCCTGTGAGGGGCTTGTACCACTGGTGATAGAAATGGGCCTATTCACTTTTATCAATCTTTTTATTAACAAAACTAATAAAAATCTATAAATGAACCAAATTAGCTAGTTGCTAGAATTTGGATAATTACTGCCCAACTATAACCATTTTTTTTAGTACAAGGTCTACAGGGTCTTGCTATATAGATTAGACTCATAGTGATCCACCTGTGTTCAGTCTCCCAAACGCTGGGATACAGGCTCACACCACCATGCCCAGTCTCAATCTCTGTCTCAGCACACCCCCAGGGCAGCCAATTATACTTCAGCTCACTCAGAGCTACAGCGTGGGTGTTAGTGGCCCATGAGGCTAAGAGATCAAGAATGATGTTATGGACTCAGTGTCTTTGCCCCCTTCAGAGTCCCCATACTGAGTCCTTTTTGTGATGCTCAGGATTAATCCCAGGGCCTTCACAATGATCTGTATCCCCAATCCTTTTTTTTTTTTTTTTTTTTTTTTAAGTTTTTACTTTGAGCCAGGATCTCACTATGGTATCCAGACTGGATTCCAGTTTGTGATTCTCGTACCTCAGCCTCTCAGAATGTTGGGATTTGGGCTGGGGAGATAGCTCAGTAGCATAAGTGCTTGCCTGGCAAGCACAAGGATCTGAGTTCAATCCCCAGTTCCACCAAAAAAGAGAAAAAAAAAACTTTCAGAATGTTGGGATTATGGGCACATGCCACACACCTGGATCCCAAGTTGGTGCCTTAGCCCCCGTATTAGTGATGCTTGGGAACTGGGGAGATAGCTCAGTAGAAGAAGTGCTTGCCTGGCAAGTGCAAGGTCCTGAGTTCAATCCCCAGTACAGCAAAAAATTTAGTGATGCTTGGAACTTGGGCCTTTGGGGAGTGATTAGGTTTGCATAGAGTCCTGAGAGTAGGATACACATGATGAGATTAGAGTCCTCATAAAAAAAGAAAGAAATACCAGAACCTCTCTTTCTCTCTCTCTCTCTCTATCTCTCTCTCTCTCTCTCTCTCTCTCTCTCTCTCTCTCTCTCTCTCCTCTCTCTCTCTGTCTCACACACACATACACACACACACACACACACACACAACTTCTGAGCCACCACTTGAGAGATGAATAATCCGATGCCAGCTAAAAGATAGTGGAGGACTAACATGCTCACACCAGAACAGCACAATTAGATATGAACCACGCCAAGTGCTGGGAAAAACATGAAGCACTTCAGGCTCTCATCCTAGGCCAGTAGAAGTCTTGATTGGCATTTCGAAGCTGGTTTACAAATTTCATACAAGGTGAAACCCATCACTAGACAATTCCACTCCATATTTACCTACTACACCAGTGTTATACTGATAAAAGACTTTAGGGGGAAAAATAGCTTTTTAAAGAAATATCATGCAAAGGCTAGAAGGTGAAAAAGGGGGTGACCCATTCTCAAATCTATAAACTTTGCCACCTGGTGCTCTGGAGGTAAATGAAAATGGAGTGTGCAGGAGTAACATTAGTAGTGAGGAGTCAGGTCCAGAGAAAACTCTGTTGTCTCCAATGCAAATCTGAGGTTTCCCTGTATCCTTTTATTAGGAAATTCCAATGGCTGAGCATCCAAGCTCTGAGAGCTACCAGCCAGTGGTCTTGAGGGACTTCATCTATCATAGTACACATGGGAATATGCAAGATTTAGGGTCTGGGCTTGGAGAGAAAAACACTTGGGACCAATGACAGTGAATGGAGGGATGGAGGGATGAACGGAGGGGGGAATGGGAAGGATGGAGGGAAAGAGGGAGGAAGGGAGGATGGAGGGATGGAGGATGGAAGGATGGAGAGATGGAGGGATGAATGGAGGGATGGAGGGATGGATCGAGGGAGGGAGAAGGATCTACTACAATTTGCATTTATCCAGCAGAAGCACCCATCCTGCAGAAGAGAGAAGGAGAGGACAGAAGGAGGATGACTCTACAGGGGAGACAGGGCGCTCACAGGAGCGCTCACGAATGTCTGTCTCCTTCCCTCGCCCACAGCCTTTTTACACGGCACATAAAAACCCAAACAGCGTCTCCCCGACAGTGACTTTCTGCTCAGACTAGTGTCTCTCAGTAACTTTGAAGTGGCACTGCAGCATTTTTAATTAACAAATCGTGTCTCTACCCCACTGTACATTGATTTAACTGCTCAGTGTACCAACCAGGTGCCTTTGGGGAAGGAAGAGAATTTGAAGAGAGCAAAAAGGGGGGCCAGGGGAGCTGCTAGAGGGTGTCAAGCAAGCAGGTGCAAGCTTGTTAGTCACCCTGAATGCATAAATTTTTTTAATTAATTCCACTGATGGTTCATCTTTCATTAATGTTTTCCTGACCATGAAAAAGGAAACTCTCTATTCCCTGCACCTTGGAGACTAAGACACATTCTTGGAGAGAGGCTGCGCTCAAACGCCATCCACACATCGTAGGAAGGTGGGTGGACAAAGGCCAGAAAGGTCCTGGACCGGGAGCTTGAGATTTGGGCTAGAGTCCCCTCCAGGTATCTAGCCTAACCATTTTCCATTCTGAAATCAGTTAAAGAATGCAGTTTGTTTTTTTTTTTAAATAGAAATTTCATTTGACCCCGCTGTTCCCCTTCTAGCTATCTTCCTAAAAGGGTTAAAGATACTGTACCACCGAGATTCGCGTACCCCCCATGTTTACAGCAGCAGAACTCACACTAACTAAATCTTTCTCTTTTCCTTTGTGGCTGGCTCAGCCTGCCCTGTGTGCAGGGCTGGTGTGGCATGGGGTGCCGGGCTTGTCTGAGCTCCCCTAAGCAGGTGCTTTTGACCACTGAGTTACCTCACAAGCCCCAACAATCCCTAAATCTTCAAAACAGCCCGTATGTCCATCTGCTGTCGCACGGACGAAGCAAATGCGGTGCTTGTTTACAGAGGAGCATTATTCAGCCATCACGAAGGACACATGGAAGCCCTTTGTGAGAAAACATTTGCCCCTTGAAATCACCACCAGTAAGGGAAACAAACCAAACACAGAAGACTCGGCATTGAGTGGTTTCTCTTACACGAGAAATCCCAGCTACAAATAATGTAAAGAGCAAAGCAAAAGAGATGACAGCAACAAGGAAGCGGACCCTGGGCAGACAGGAAGGAAAGGCGCCTGGGAGGGGAGGGGAGAGGGAGGAGCAGGGGTCAAGATGCGGTTCGCGCAAGCACCGGCTGCCGGGGATGAATGTCATTCCTGCACATTGCAAACACATACCAATAACTTCTGTTGTTGTTGTTGTTGTTTTACTTTGCAGTTTATTTTCCCTTTCTAGTAAAAGAAGCAAGGAAGCGCCGCAGGGTGGGAGCCTGTGCGGAGCTGCTGGCTCCGCAGTAACCTATTTGCACAGAAGCGATTCTGTCTCTTCGCCAGCCTCCAGGTGGAATGAGGTCACCGCCCTTTTTACCATTCAGATACTCCGGGAGCACACACGGGCTCGCCTGTTTTGGAGAGCAAGAGGAGAGTCCCTCCCCAAACCTACATGCTCTCACTTCTTCCCTCAGAACCCCTTGCTTCCAGGAATCTGTCCTTCAGATATGCTTCCGCAAATACCTGAAAGTGTAAGCATGAAACACATCTGTTCTGGTGCTCTGTGGGAAAACTAAAAATGAAACAGGGGCAACTTGATTTCCAGTCAGCCGGGAACTGGTTACACAGAACAAAGCCAACGCTATGGTGCAAGCCTTTAATCCTGCATCAGGAGGCTGAGGCAGAAGGATCATGAATTCTAAGCCAGCCTGGGTTACACACCCAGTAAACGTGGAGGGCACAGCAAGACCTTGTCTCCAAAAAATGAGTATGCTAGTAAATACATAAATAATGAGTGGGGAGAGACACACTTGTTTCAGAGGACCTCTAAGTCAATTGTGCCATGGTACCAGAAAGCCACCAAACCATACAAGACATTTATCTCCTTTTTTTTTTTTTTTTTTTTTTTTTAATTTTATTTTAGGAAAGGGTCTACAGGGTGTTCAGGGTTTTACTACTAGATCAGACTCATAGACATACACCTGTTTGCAGTCTCCCAAGAGCTGGGATTACAGGCACACACTGCCATACCTCAGTGTGCTCCGCAGGCAGGGTCGGAATGGCAGGCCCAAGGATCCAACCCCTGGACCCTGGACCCTGGACCTGCTGGCAGGTGCTTTAACCCACTGAGCTATTTGGCTGGCCCTTCTATGTCCTTTTAACTATAAATGTTTGAGTGATTTTATAGTCTACTGGTATCGCAATTATACATATTCACTGACTGTACAGCTGAGTAACAGACACAGAGTCCATCTGTGTTGGGAGCCAAAGAATCTAGAAAATTGATGAAGTGTGTGTACGTGGGACTGGGCCTCAGTGCCTAAAGCAAACAAGCTGCCTCAGGCCTGGGATAAGCATCCTGTCTCCTTAAGGCCAGCTATTACTCTCTAGGTAACCTTGGGTCACACATCACTAACTCTGCAGAAGTATAAATTAAGGATCATTTTGGCGTTAGTCTTGCCCATCAGGCAGACCTGTGGCCACCTAGCCCAGCTTTTGTCTTCTAGTCTATCTTTCCCTTCCTGCCACCACTTCTCCCCTGGGTAGAACCAATTCCACTGAGCCCAACAGATTCCTACATATCTGCTGCAGTTTGGATAAAAGTCCTTCCAAAGCCATATGTTACAGGCTCCAAAGGTGGGGCCTGCTGGTCCCCGGGGGCCATGTCATTGAAGTGGGCATTGGGATTCTGGGCCTCTCTCTCTCTCCACTCCCTGGATACCCTGAGGTCAGCAGCTTCACTGCACCACCCATCTTCATGATGCTCCATCTGCCCCAAGCCCAGAGGCAGTGGGGACCTAGCAACCAGCGACTGAAGGCTCTGGACCTGGGGCCACAGCCAGCCCTCCCTCCTTCTATGCTGATTACCATGGGTTAGCCGTACATTTAAACATTGTACACTATACCCATTTACACTCATAGACATGGATGTGTTTGGATCCATGTCTACATATGTATAATTTCTTTGCTTCTTAATGTATTTGGTACAGGGTCTCATTACACAGATGGTACGGCAGGTGGTGCCAGGGATCTGACCCCAGTCCCTGCGCTTGCCTAAGCAGTCCACTGAGCTATCTCACCAGCCCTTATAATTTCTATATCTCAAAGTATAAAAATGAAGTATACATCGTGAGCCCATAATATTAAGCTGAGCTGTAAATGGATGTGGTCGACAATTTCTTTGAATAACTCCCTATGGTTGCAGAATGCTGGACTGTGTTGGATTGTGGTGTCAAGTTCAAGCACCTAAGGTAGTTGAATGTCAATGGAGTGCCCACTTTTGACAGGTGTAGACAAAGGAAGGGTTGTAGAAAGAAAAAATCAGGATGTGTGTGTATAGACAGTATAGTTGGGATAGATAACGCTGTGCTTCTACATAATTCTATGAGAGGCAAGATCTGCACTAATGGTGGTTGGACAGGATATTATGTCGGCTTTTAGTG
>PVKA01049563.1:0-13171 GCA_004027165.1 Ctenomys sociabilis | reverse complement strand
TTTTTTTTTTTTTTTTTTTTTTTTTTTTTTTTTTTTTTTTTTTTTTTTTTTGTCTTTTTGAGACAGGGTCTCACTATGCAGTTCAGGCTGGCCTTAAGCTCACTTTGTAGCTCAGGCTGGTCTCGAACTCACAACAATCCTCCTGCCTCAGCCTCCCAAGTGCTGGGATTACAGGCCTGCGCCACCACGCCCGGCTTTCCACTGTGTTCTGACCTTCCTGGGTCTCCCTTTGTCTTGTGCTCATGTTCGTCTCAGTGTATAGCTGGTACACTTGATCTTCCCTGGCCTTGGAGTGCTCTTCTGGGTCTTCTCATGGCCTCTCAGATGTCCCTATAATTCTGTCAGCTAAAGGCTCTCTTCTCCATCCTCCCCCACTAATGACACTTTAGCACTTTCTCTTTTCTTCATAGAAGTGTCCATATTTAAAGTTATACTTATCTTGGCAGTGCTTGAGATTGGTCCCAGGGTCTTGGACATGTTAGGCAAACATTTGAGTGCTGCATCCCCAGCCCTGTCCTCCTTGCGTTACTGGGGATTGAATCTAGACTCTGCACTGATCTATGTTCTCAACCCTGGATGTAATAAATTTAAATATTGAATCAGGGTCTTGTCAACTTGCTAAATAGCTCAGCCTGGGCTTGAAATTGCTATCCTCCTGTCTTACCCTTCTAGAATGGTGGGATTATATGTGTATGCCACCATTCTGGGCTCCCAGCCCTTTACAAAATTATTTTGGACAGAATCTAAGTTTCCCAGGTTGTGCTTTCATTTCCAGTCTTCCTTACTCAGCCTCTCTAGTAGTTGGGATTACAGGTGTTAACTACCATACCTGGGAAAATAATATCTTCTTGTTTTCATGATGCTTGTCTCTCCCAAGAGAATATACATTCTGAAGTCTTTGTGTTGTTCAGTACTCTATCCTAAGCCCTTGGGACAGGATCTGTACAATTAGATGACTCCATTCTGCTATTAATGCTATCTGAGTTGATCTCAGTGGTTTTCCATAGGATTGTACTCAATTAAGTCTCTGTCTCTGTCTCTGTCTCTCAGTCTCTGTCTCTGTCTCTGTCTCTGTCTCTGTCTCTGTCTCTCTCTCTCTCTCTCTCTCTCTCTCTCTCTCTCTCTCTCTCTCTCTCTCTCTCCCCCCACTCCATGTTTTTGGGCATTGAACCTAGGGAGTGCTGGGCTATGTCCCTAACCATTTTCATTTTATTTTGAGACATGGTCTGGTCTTGAACTTGTGTTCTTTCTGTTTTGGCCACTTGAGTAGCTGGGATTACAGGTGTCTGCAACCACACCAAGCTCATTTAGTAATTTCACCTTTTATTCACTTTATATTGATAATGTTAGAGATCTGGAATTTTGCATCTTAACAGGTTATTTTCTCTGGCCCTATAGCTTTCATTCTATGAAGTTACAAAGTGAGTACATTATATTCAGAGGGCTGCCTATCAAAATTTCCTGAGCTGTGCATGAGACAGCGTGAGACTGTACTGAGACAGAAGGAGGCTTAGAGGTAATTGCTTCATATGTTAAATATTCAACCCTTCTGTCTCTATATTCTAAGAAGTTTTTGATTTCCTTTAATAGTTACTGTTTCTAGGGCCAGGGAAATGGCTCAGTAGAATAAGTGCTTCCCTGTCAAGCACAAGGGCCTGAGTTCAATCCCTGGTTTGGCAAAAAGAAAAAAAAAAGTTACTGTTTCTATTTTATTTTGCATTGTCATTTTGGAGTTTGACAAACAGGAGGAAATGATAAAGGAGTTGTAGAGCAGCACCCAGGGCACTCTCCTCAGGTGGAAGTGGGGAGCACTATGAGAGAAATGGGCTGTGGTTTTAGGAAGTGTACTGGCTGAGAAGAGAAGATGAAAGAGTTGGCAGCTCTTCTCATAAGGTCCCCTCTGGGAAGTCTTGTTGATTAAACTGTCCCTTCCCAGATCAGTTAGGATCTTCTCAATCCCGCTCATGCCCTGCTGAGTACTTCTACACTGAACATATTCATTCACATTTGTAATGTTCCTTTTAGTAACATGTTTTTTTAGTTGCCTCTTTCAGATGATAGGCCCTTTAGGTCACATTGTGTATACCTGAGGAGATCGTAAGGAGTTACACTCCAGGAGGAGGCACTATTGGTAGAGCAATGACAGTTTATAAGACAGTGTGTTTGGTTATGTAGAGATTTTGAGAGCAAATCTGACCTAGGACCTTGAGGAGCTTGTGGATGAGTAAGGAGGGATGACATAGATCTCTGTTCAACTTAATGCTGAGGCAGAAAACTTAATTCAAGGCAGAAAATACAGTGGTGCCTTGGTTTACAGACTTCCTTCCACTGTTCTGAATTTGTAGAGGTGAGCCATGTGTGACCAGGAGGGTTACTTTGTGAGGTTAAATTAGTAAGCAAGGCAGGAAGGAGGCTCTGCTTTGTCAAAGTAGGAGGAAAGAAAGGCTCGATATTCCTCATCTTCTGGGATGTGTGATGAGGGAGCACAGGATGAAGGTAATTCTGAGGTTTCAAGGCCTAGAAAGTTAAGACAAATGGTAACACTCTGAGCAGAAACCTGGAAGAAATAAGCATGTTGCATGCCCGTATCTGGCAATCTGAGCAACTACTTTGAAGATAGCAATACGCAATATAACAACCATTGTTAATTTCCCGTCACCTTGTTTTGAAATTCTGTATCTTTTTTAATGTTTTAATTTTTTTATTCTAGGTAAAAGTTTTTAAAAACTTTATGAAAGAAATAAATATGAACCAAAATTTAGGTGGGTAGTAAGATTTCCATGGGATATGTTGATCACTATATGTAAAGATTTGGGGGTCATTTGTAGATGTGAACTTCAAAATCTTTAGAATGACTAGTATTACGAAGAGATAAGAAGAGGGCCAGGGGCGGAAACCTGAGGTGCTTTCTCTGGTGGGTTGTGGAGGGATTGAGAATTTCTGTCAGAGGAGAGTGGGAAACTTAGGCACAGGTGCTAAGGGAGCCCAGGACATGAAGGAATGGAAGTGATCAAGGGATTTGGGTACTGACTGTTGTGGTGTATGGTGAGCTCTCAAGAAAGCTTCTTGTACTGATATAACAGAACTGTGAGATGACAGCTTTGAGATGAAGTGGCATTGAGTCCCTAAGGTGTATGGCCTCAGTGAATAGTTGGGTAAGAAGAGCCATAGAGAAGCCATGGAGCAACAGATTGGTGAGGAAAATGAGTTTGTTCAATGAGTATTCTTGAAGATGGATTGGTGGGAGAGAAGAAGTGGGTAGAACCTTGAGAGAGAAGATTTGGGAAGGTTTCTTTATAAAATAATCAGTCAGGAGAGGGCTGGGCATGGTGGCACACACCTGCAATCCTAGGAGGCTCAGGCAGGATTATGAGTTCAATGCCAGCTTGGGCAACTTAATGAGATCCTCATTCAAAATCAAAGACTATGGAGGGATGTATCTCAGCAGCGGAGTACCAGCCTGGTACAGGTTCAATCCCTAGAACTGTGGAAGAAAAACAGTCATAGAAAGCTGTGGAAGGAGTGGATGGCAAGGAGAGACTATAGAGAACTCTGGTAGGAATGCTCCAGAAGGGTGGGGTGATGGGATCAAGAACCCTGGTCATTAGCTTGGTGAACAGAAGCACCAGATTGAGAGGGAGGTGTTCACATGCGAGCACCTCAGGAAAAGGCAAAGCAAAGTCAGTGTTCCAAGGGAGGGAATGTGGCTAGAGTGACAGATTTGAAGACAGTGGCTAAAGATTGGAACAGTGTCTATGGCAGAAGAGAGTAGATTTGAGATTAGGAACAGTGAGGCAGTAACAGGTAGAATGGGAAACTAAGGCTCTGTGTGTCAGGTACAGGAGTGGCTCTGGAGCTTCTGGGCTCAGACTTGGCAGGAAGGCAGGTGAAGTCAAACAGCATTATGGAAGGAGTGAGGGACTAGGAGGGAGTACTCAGAGAGGAGTACTACTGGGTTGTTTATTTTCACATCTCTACTCTTTGTACAACATGCAGTATTTCTCTTTAAACCCAGCCCCATGTTCCTTTTGATTTATTTCAGTCTTTCACTACTGTTTGAGATGGTGTATTCTACAGTGCTAGGGAAGGAAAACAGAAAGGAACTGATTGTAGAATGTGTTGGTTGAGGTATTCTAGGCCTGGGGTGGTGAACCTGGAGCACGTGTGGCCCAGCACACATGCAGAGTCCTTTGTGTTGGCATGTGAGCCAGTCACTCCAGCGTCACCCCAGCATCACCCCAGCATGTGGGCATTCAGATTTAGCTGAAGTGTTGGCACTATGTGATACACAGGTGGGTTATGTGTCAAGCATTTTATATGCATTATCTTCCTCTATATAACAACCCTCTAAGGTTAAATAAGCTTTTAGTGTATCTTTATTTTTTTTATTACTTGGATTTTGTGAGACAGGGTCTTACTGTGTAGTTCAGGCTGGCCTTAAATTCACTACGTAGATCAGTCTGGTCTGGATCTCAGCAATCTTCCTGCCTCAGCCTTCCTGCCTCAGCTGGAATTATAGGCATGTACACCACACCAGGCTTGTTTTTGATTTTTCCTCTTTTTTATGTGTATGGATTTTCATATATAGTAAATACATGGATGTGGGAGAATTGATCCACATGTATATCACATCTTCATCCTTTGTGTCTCCCCTTCTAGTCCCCATTTAAAAGACATCCAGGGCAGTAAGATGACTTGCTCAAGGTTACGTGCTAGCCTGTGATGAAATCAAAGGTTGGATGTGGGCAGGCTGGCTTGAGCCTGCGCTGTGCTATGCTGTTTTGTTTTGTCATGTTTTACTTGAGATAGAGTCTTGTTCTGCAGTCCACACTGCTAAATTGGGCTCTTAACCAAACTCTCTCTGAAGGACTTGCCACAATTGTCATGGAGCAACTATGTATTTTTTTATGAAATCACTCAGTCAAATTATAATTGTGATAACAATAGCTAATACCTTATAGGCCTTTACAATATACAAACATTATTCTTTTTCTTTTTTTGGCACTAGAGATTAAATTCAGAGCCTTTTTCTTGCTAAAGCTGGGGCTGGGGAAATGGCTCAGTGGAATTTGTTCTACCACTAAGCTACATTCCTAGCCCCTAAGACGCATGATTTCTTTGGATCCTTTTAGCACTTCTGTGAGGTTTGCAGCCATATTCAGGACAAGGGAAGAGACCTTCAATTCCAAGAAGGTGGAATCTGTACTCTGGGAAATGTTTGAAGTTTTATCTTTGTAGGCTTGTGACTAGCCAAAAAACAAAACCAAAATAATGCCACCCCCACCCATGGAAAAAATGTGATTATTTTTCCTGATAACTATGCTAGGTCTCTTTTAATAAATAAATTCTCACCATAGACCTTCTGCTTCCTTCTAGGTCATAGAACTCTGTATGTGGGAGTTCGGATGCCTCTGGGTAGGCAGAGCCATCGACACCACCGTACCCACGGCCAGAAGCATCGGAGACGAGCGAGGGGCAAAGGAGCCAGCCAGGGAGAGGAGGGCCTAGAAGCCCTGGCCCACGGTAACGCTCTCAGGAGGAAGATGGGGAGGAGGAGGTGGACATCCATGGCTAGATAATGCTTGGTAATGCTGAGAGTGTGTGAGGGGTACAACCACGTCTTGATCCTCGTCTTTTGGGAGGTTTTGCAGTTTGTGGCCAAGAAGAAATGCCTCTAATAATTAAAAGCATATTCATGAAAACCCCATAGTTCAGTATCTCCCCAATTAATAATATATATAATCCTTTGCTAGAGAAATAATCATTGCTTTTGATAAAATTTGTCTGATTTTTATGTTCTTAGGGGATTTCTGCAAGTATAGTCATAGTTTATTAAATTTGTCTTCTCATGGAACTGCTTTCACAGAATACCTTTTTCTTTGAGACTAGATGAATTCTATGCTCAAGATCATCTTCTCTATATTCCTGAAGTGGTCAGGTGAGGGCTATTTCTGTTCTGAGTTGAGGCTAGCTACAGATCTCTCTGTGGTTGGTTTCCTAGACACACCATCTCAGCGTGTTCAGTTCATTCTTGGGACCGAGGAAGATGAAGAACATGTGCCTCACGAGCTATTCACAGAGCTGGATGAGATCTGTGTGAAAGAAGGAGAAGATGCCGAGTGGAAGGAGACAGCCAGGTGAGGCCCTAAATAACCCAGATTTGGGCAGGCAGATGTGTACCTTTTAGTCAGTAAAAGGTTGTTTATCATTATTTCCTAACTTTCTATGTATTACCTGCATAATTAAAAGTAGATAAAAATAAGAGATCTAATTTATATCACTTGAACATATTGATAAAACACATTAATAAAAAAAAAGATAATACTCCTCTTTTTTGAGTGATCTGCATGACTTTCAGTGTTCAATATTCTGTGTGATCTGTTTGCTTGTTCTTTCTCTTTGGATGAGTTGATAGGCTGATGTGAAGACTGATGCTCCAGAGTCTCCTGTTGGGAGTCTTGTTGTTTGTCTTTTTATGACATCTCTGGTCATTTTTATTAGGTGACCTTGAGCTTGTGATTGGTGGCATAAATGTGTAACCTTCAAGGAGTGCTCTCTCATCTGTTTGAGGTTCAGAGTAAACTCCTGGGTTCTTTCTCCCTCTCTTTCTCTCCCTCCCTCCCTCCCTCCCTCCCTCCTTCCTTCCCTTCTTCCTTCTTTCCTTCCTTCCTCTCTTCCTCCCTCCCTCCCTCCCTCCCTCCCTCCCTCCCTTCCTTCCTTCCTTCCTTTCTTCCTTCCCTTTGAGGCAGGTTTTCATCATATAATCCAGGATAGCCTTGAACTCACTATTATATATAACTGATGCTTATGGTTGGTACAAACCCAGCAGGCCTAGATCCTGGGGAGCAGTGTGAAGAGTAGGTAACTGGAAAAACATGGCCCCAGCTCTCATTGAAAAACTCCTCCTGGGTATCTGTTGTGCTGGGGACATTTTCTATGGGTGAAGAGTACGGAGCGAATCGATTGACCTGATACCAAGTGAAAAGGCAATTAGTATTTTGTCATGCAGTCTTTGTGATTTCTAAAGGTCACACAGAATATTAAACACTGAAAGTCACACAGATAACTCAAAAAAGAGAAGTATTGCCGGGCGTGGTGGCGCATGCTTGTAATCCCAGCACTCGGGAGGCTGAGGCAGGAGGATTGTTGTGAGTTCGAGACCAGCCTGAGCTACAAAGTGAGCTTAAAGCCAGCCTGAACTGCATAGCGAGACCCTGTCTCAAAAAAGACAAAAAAAAAAAAAAAAAAAAAAAAAAAAAAAAAAATATTTATTTTTTTTTTTTTTTTTTTTTTTTTATAAATTTACATTAATATAATTAAGTTATATTATTTTTAATTAAAAAAAAAAAAAAAAAAAAAAAAAAAAAAAAAAAAAAAAGAGAAGTATTATCTTTTTTTATTAATGTGTTTTATCAATATGTCCAAGTGATATCAATTAGATCTTTTATTTTTTATCTACTTTTAATTATGCAGGTAATACATGCTTATTATAGAAAGTTAGAAAATAATGATAAGCAACAAAAAGAAAATGAAAATTATCTGTAATTTCACTACCTAGGTGTATAAGGAATATGTTCAGTGTCTTATACCTGTATGTATTTGTAGTTTTACATTGTTCTTTAAATAAAAATGGAGTTAAACTAGCATTAATAATATTCTCAATCTCATACTGTTCTGTAACATGCTTTTTCTTTTTATTAATTTTTAAAAATCATTTATTATTATTACCAAATAGTACAAGGTCTTGATACACAGGTCAGACTCCTAGTGACCCTCCTGTTTCCAGCCTCCCCACTGCTGGGACTATAGGCATGTGCTACCATGCTCAGTTTCGGTGGCTGGCACAGAGCACCCAGGGTTCTGGGGCTGGCACAGCATTCAGTGCTAGGGATTGAGCCCAGGACCGTGTGCTTGCCAGGCAAGTGCTTAGACTGCCAAGCTATCTCCCCAGCCTATGTAGCTTGCTTTTTGTAATTAGTTGCCTTGAAGACATAGATTGGATTTTACAAGGTTTAATATGACTATTCATATATTTTTCTCTTTTGCAAACTCATTTTCTATTTGTGCTGTCAAGCTATTTATGGTGCTTTCAGGTGGCTAAAGTTTGAGGAAGATGTTGAAGATGGGGGAGAGCGCTGGAGCAAGCCTTATGTGGCAACCCTTTCACTGCACAGTCTCTTTGAATTAAGGAGCTGCCTCATTAATGGAACTGTCCTTCTGGATATGCATGCAAATAGCATTGAGGAAATTTCAGGTAAGGTTAGGGGAGGGAAAACAGAAGAACTCGTCTATAAATTAAGAATCATGGTATGGGCTGGGCATGGTGTTGCAAACCTGCAATCTGAGCACTCTGGAGGCTAAGGCAGGAGGATCAAGAACTCAAGATCAGTCCGGGCTGCAGAGGGAGATTCAAGGCCCACCTGGACTACATACATAGTGAGATGCTGCTCAAAACCTCAGAAAGAAAAGAGGGAGAAGAAGAAACATGGTGCGGAATGAACAAAGTGGCTGTTCTTAGGCAAGTTATAGTCTCATGTTTTTGGCTGTAGGATGGGTTCAAACTAATAAGCTAATTTACCTATTATTATGGGATTCAAATAATGTAGTACTTAGCTTTCCCTTTGCCTGTCCATTTAGCAAACATTTGTATCTAGTATAAGCTTCAATATGTGAGAGGTGTGGAGTTATAAAGATGACACAGTTCCCTGTAGGACTCACCTTTTAGTGGGAAAAAATATCCATGGAAACAACAACTAAAATAATTATAACAGAGACATGATTGGCAAAAAGTAAAGTAAGGGGCAAGTAAGAGTTGTGCAGAGAATAAAGAGTTAAATAAAAGCAAACTAGTCTGGTTTAAGTGGTTAACTGGCTGACAAATGGGTGGTGGTGGGGGAAAGAATGGTTTTATACTTACTTTTAAAGGTGTGTGGAACATCTAGATGGAGATACCCAATAGGTAATAGGGCTTTATTTTGTAAAAAATTTACTTCTGTTTTTTACTTTTTAAAAAATAAAAAATTCATAAAGTAGTAGAATAATAATTAATACTCTGTGCATCATAATCTTAAAAGTATTTTCTTAACCTGACTTGGTGGTATATGCCTATAGTTCAGACACTCAAGAGGCTGAGACAGGAAGATTGCTGTGAATTTGAGGCCAGCCTGGGCTATGTAGGCAAATTTAAAGCCAGCCTGAACTGCACAGTGAGACCCTGTCTCAAAAATCACAAAAACAAAACCCACAAAAGTAGTTACTCAGCGTATAGGACATAGATAAAAAGACTTACAGAGATAAAACAGTTTATAGCACAGGTAAAACAGTTCATAGAAAAAAAGTTTCTTTTTAATCAACTGAGAGAAACTAGTAGTATAAATGAAACAAATTAGCATACATGTTAAAATATTTTTGAAACAAAATAGATAATTTGGAGAATTATTTAAAGCTTTCCTTACTCACTGTCGTCTGTTTTGCTCTCTCTGTCCATCCATCCATCTCTCTCTGTAGCTTCCAGTTTATTTTTCTTTATGGCAAAGAGTACTCCTTTGTGAATGAATACCACATTGTCCTTATCCACTCATCTGTTGATAGACGTAATACGCTGTTTCTAAGATTTAGCTATTGGGCTGGCAAGATAGCTCAGCGGTCTAGAGCATCTCTCAGGGACCGCGGTTCGAGCCCCAGCACCACATGCCATGCCAGCTCCTCTCCGCAGGGCCGGCGGAGCTCACCCCCCACCCCCGCGAAAAAAGAATCCGTGATGTGTAGCGAGACACTGTAATAAATAAAGGAATTAAAAAAAAAAAGATTTAGCTATTATGAACTGAGCTGCTATAAATATGAATATGCATGTATCCTGGTAATATGATTATGTGAACTCTTCAGAAGATAGCTAGAAGAGGAATAGATGGGTCAAATAGAATTTCTGTTTTTAGATTTTTGAGGAGTTTCCACACTGATTTCCACGGTGGTTGTAGTAGTTTTACTTTTCCACCAACAATGTGAAAGAGTTCTTTTTCCCCCACATCCTCTCCAGCATTTATTATATGTTATATATTATTATTTGTTACATATTGTATATCTTATTTGTTATACACACACACACATTAATGTATTTGTATTTGGTTATTACAGGGTCTCACTATGTAGCTCAAACTCATAGTGATCCTCCTGTTTCAGCCTCCCCAGTGTTGGTATTATGTCACTAGGCCTGGACTCTCTGGCCAGCTCAGCTCCCCCTTGGGGAGCTGGCATGGCATGTGGTACTTGGGATCAAGCCATGCTTGCCTAACCAGATGCTTTATTCCATTGAGCTATCTCACCAGCCCCTGGTACTATATTTTTTAATGATAGCTATCCTTTCTGGGGTAAGATGTTATCTCAATGTGGCTTTAATTTGTATGTCTCTAATAATAGCCAGTGATACTAAGCATTTTTTCATGTATTTGTTGACCACTTTTACTTCTTTTGAGAGGTGTCTGTTCATTTTGCTGGCCCCTCTTTTATTTCTGTGGAGGTTGAATTATTTGAGTTCTTTATATATTCTACATGTTAATCTTCCATCTGAGGAATCACTAGTAAATTTTTCCCCATTCTATAGGTGTCTTTTTATTCCTTTTGCTGGGCAGAAACATTAATTTGACATGGTTCTAATTCAGCTCTCTTTCTTAAATGCCACATTAAAGTTCAAATTAGGAGGAAGATTGCCTCTTTAATCAGTGGTGCCAGGGGAGAAAATGGTACTGGGAAATTTATATATCCACATGCAGGAGATGTTCCTGGACAGACAAAACCATTACAGTAAAAGTGGTAATACTTCCCAAAGTGATACACAGATTCATCACTGTTCCAATCAGAATTTCAACAGCATTCTTCACAGAAATGGGGAAATCACTTCTAAAATTCATGTGGAGCTAGAAGAGATGCAGAGTAGTCAACATAATCCTAAGCAAAGGCATCATAATTGCAGACCTGAAGTTAAACATAAAATGCTACTATGATAACAACAGCATGGTTCTTGCACTAAAATAGACTTAAAGATCAATGGAACAGAACAGAAGATGCTGGAACAGCCCTAAGTATGTTTAGCTATTTGATCTTTGGTAAAGGGGTCAAAAACACACACTGGAGGAGAGATAGACTCTAATGAATAGTGTTTCAAATCCTGGCTACCCACATGCAGAAGACTGAATTTTGACCCATATCTCTGACCATGTTCTAAACTAAAATCCAATATTTAAATGTTAAACAAAAACATAACCTGTTGGAAGCTAAAATAGGTACAACTTTTGAAAACATAGGCATAAGCACAGACTTTCTGAAAGCATAAAAATACCAAGAACCAATAAGTAGGACCCTACCAAATTAAAAAGCTTCTTATACAGACAGTTGCCATTGGGTTTAGGGCCTATAATAATCCAGAAAGACCTCCTCTTGAAATCCTTAACTAAATACATCTGCAAAGAGTGCTTTATACGTAAAGTCACATTGACAGACTTTGGTAAGGACAGTTAGGATATAGATCTTTTGAGAGACACCTTTGAACCAATTACAGAAACCCAGAGGAGAAAGCTTTGATTTGTGTCAAATGCTTCAGTGTGGTCGCGTGAGATAGTGACCAAAATCATCCATCAGATTTAGCAGGTGGTGATTTTATCAGATTGGCATAACTAAGGGGGCTGAAGAATTTTTCTTTTGAGAATCTTAGTGATAGGAACAGAGGAAAAGGAGACAGTAGGTAGGAGGACCTGGATTTATTTTTTTCTTTTCAAGAAGAAGGCTCCTGAAGCATAATTATAAATATGAAGTGGGGACAGAAAGGAGTTAATCAATATAAACATCGGAGATACAATCTTCAGCTTGAATATGAAATAGATTTTCCTCATTTATTGCTTTTAGCTCTTGGTTAGTCATTTGTGGAGTTAGAAATTAAGAATAGGTAAGAATAGGTTGAGGTTTGGGTTAGGCTTGGGGAGACGTATGTAAGAATGAAGTAAAACTGCTAGGCGCTGGTGCATGCCTATAATCCCAGCACTGGGGAGCTGAGGCAGGGAGATCACCCCAAGTTCAAGGCCAGCCTGGACTACATAGCAAGACCCTGACCAGCAACACAAACAGCAACAAAAACTGTTACGGTCTTCACATCAGGTACCTGTATATTCAAAATGGTAGTGATTAGGATAAGTAAGCTGTAGCAAGCATTTACTTTGAATCAGTACTCTATAGGTCATATTATTTATTTATTTTGTATTTTTAGGGAAGGGTCTACAGAGTGTTCAGGGTCTCACTACTAGATTGGGCTCACAGTGATCCGCCAGTTTACAGCTGCCCAAGAGCTGGGATTAGAGGCTGGCACCACCACACCTGGTTTCTTTCTTTTTTTTTAATTTTGCAGAACCAGGGATTGAACTCAGGCCCTTGAGCTTGCCAGGCAAGTGCTTATTCTACTGAGCTATCTCCCCGGGCCACACACTCAGTTTCAATTGCCATCTCAGCATGCCCGGGGGGCAGGGCTGGCATGGCAGGCCCGGGGCTTGAACCCCTGACCCCTGTATGTGCTTACAGGCACTTTAATCTGCTGATCTATTTGATCAGCCCTAGGGTAATCCAGTTCTCCATAACACTCTGCAGTGTTACATGATGGGTGATAATTTCAGTTCTGTATCACAGCTGAGGAAACAGAGATTATGTGACTTATCCAAGATCCATCAGTAGAAAGTGATGGAACTGGTACAAAATGTGAGGCTATAGCTCCAGAATGTGTACATTAATGGGTATTTACTATACCAAGTACTGGGACTCTTTGCCTTTTAATTCTATTGAACATGATGGTTACTATACTTGACAGTAACTGTGCGAGGTGATGGTACTCTTCCTTATGAGGTGTATTCTCAAATAGCCACATATAGTTACAGTCCTCTTGATAATACCAGCAGTGTTAAATTCTTGGAGGAAGAGAATGTAGAAGTTTGGCAGATGACAGAATAAAGTGGGTAATGACGTAGGCTTTTGAGTTACACAAACCAGAATATGAACCCAGCTCTACAACTCACTAGAAGTGAGAACTTGGAGAATTTTATAGTTTTTCTTTCCTTCCTTCCTTCCTTCCTTCCTTCCTTCCTTCCTTCCTTCCTTCCTTCCTTCCTTCCTTCCTTCCTTCTTTCTTTCTCTT
>PVKA01049562.1:0-13174 GCA_004027165.1 Ctenomys sociabilis | reverse complement strand
TTTAAAAGATGATTTCATTATTACGTGCTTGCAAGGCACACTAAAGACATTCTTGGAGTGGATGTTGGCACATGTGTCTAATTCCCTTCAGTCAAGTGTTTCTCAGGCTTGGCACAAGTGGCTTCTGGCCTGCTGGGGACTCTCGTCCGTGCTGGTGGCTGTTGGGCAGTATCCCCCTGTGTACCCACTGCACATCAGTGCCACCCTCTTCACCCACTGTGACAACCAAAAATGTCCTGGCATTGCCCCCAGTCGACAACCTGCTGCTTCCAGCAGGGCCTGCTTGCTTCAGTTACCCCACCCTCCCCACACCCTGAGGACTGCCGCTGGACACACACTGAGGATGCCTGCTAGCCCTAGGAAAGAGGAGTTTGTGTGTAACTTCACTACTTGGAAGGCTGAGGCAGGAGGGTTCGAATTTCAAGCCCAGCCCAGGCAGTTTAGCAAGACCCTGGTACAAGATAAAAATAAAGAGGACTAGGAGCCAGGGAGATAGCTCAGTGGAATAAGCACCAGCCCGGCAGCTCAAGGTCCTGAGTTCAATCCCTGGTACCACTTAATTAATTAATTAATTAATTTAAGAGAACTCAGTGTGGTAATGCATGTCTGTAATCACAGCACTCTTAGAGAATGAGACAGGAGGGTCACAAGTTCAAGCCCAACATGAGCAACTTAGGAATTTAGCAAGACCTTGTCTCAAAATTTTAAAAAGTGAGAGAGTAGGTGAGCTGAGAATGTAGTTCTGTAAAAAGTCTCTGGGTTTAATCCCCAGAACCAGAAAAATAAAATCAGATAAAATTTAAATGTTTTTATTTCTAAATAAATTATCACACTGGACCCTTGAGAACATATTTTATAGAAATTCTATTCAAGCCAGGCGTGGTGCTCCATGCCTGTAATCCCAGCACTCGGAAGGCTGAGGCAGGAGGATTATTGTGAGTTCGAGACCAGCCTGAGCTACAAAGTGAGCTTACAGCCAGCCTGAGGTGCATAGTGAGACTCTGTCTCAAAAAGACAAAAAAAAAAAAAAAAAAAAAAAAAGAAAAAGAAAAAAGAAAGAAAGAAAGAAATGCTATTTAAAGCCAGGCATGGTGGTGCAGGCCTGTAATCCCAGCACTCGGGAGGCTGAGGCAGGAACATTGTTGTGAGTTTGAGACCAGCCTGAGCTACAAAGTGAGTTTAAGGCCAGCCTGAACTGCATAGTGAGACCCTGTCTCAAAAAAAGAAAAAAGAAATGTTATTTAAAACAATTAAAAATTGCAACATACTTGGAACAGTTTCTGGGACATTATAAGAACTATAAAAAAAAAATGAAATAAATAAACCTACATGTCCACAATAGAGACTAGATTAGTAAGGTGTAGTAAATTCTAATCAGAATGTTCATCAAGGTTTTTTGTTTTTTTTTTTTTGTGGAACTGGGGATTGAACTCAGGCCCTTGCACTTGCCAGGGAAGTGCTTATTTTACTGAGATATCTTCCCAGCCCCATCTAATCAGAATGTTAATGGTTTAAATGATAAAAGTAAATCTATAGATATTAACACGAGAGGACCTCAAAAAATATGCTGGTGAATACAAAAAAAGTTATAGACAAAAGGGTTTTGTTTTTTTTTTTCAGAACAGGGGATTGAACTTAGGCCCCTGCACTTGCCAGAAAAGAGCTTATTCCAATGAGCCATCTCCCCAGCCCTGACAAAAGTTATTGAAAGATAGATATGTAAAACATGAACTATGAATCACATATGTAGGTATTGTACATAGTGGTTAAAAGCACAGGTTTTCTTGTTGCTTTCTGTTTGTTTGTTTTATGTATTTAGTACAGGGTCTATGGGGTCTCACTACACAGATCAGACTCAGTGATTCTCCTGTTTTCAGCCTCTCAAGCTCTGGGATTACAGGCATGCGCCACAAGGTCCAGTCTCAATCTTCAGGGGAGGGCGGCACAGCACACCAGAGATTGAGCCCCAGCCACTGCATTCTGCCTAAGCAGGTATTTCAGTCTGCTGAGCTATCTGACCAGCCCTCTTGCTGTTGTTTTGAGACAGGGTCTTGATAGGTAGTCCAGCCTGGCCTTGAACTCACTGTGTAGCCCAGGCTGCCCTGCAATTTGAGGACATCCTGCTTCAGCCTCCTGAGTGCTATGACTACAGGTGTGCACCACCATCCCAGTGAACACAGTCCCTTATTGTATGGCCTTGGATAACATCTCAGCTGCTGTGTCAAGTTTATCATTTATAAAATCAGGACGCTCTCTGAAAGAATACACAGCAGCTTATTAACCAGAGTGGGAGCCTGTGGGCAGGGAGGATACAGCATGGAGCTATGGAATAGGCTTTTTTCATCCATTGATTCTTTGTACAGCTCATCTAATAATTTTCTTTTTCTTTCTCTCTTTTTTTTTGTATTTTACAGAAGAATCTACAGGGTGTTCAGGGTCTCACTACTAGATCAGACTCATAGTGATCCACCTATTTACAGCCTCCCAAGAGCTGGGATTACAGGCACAGGCCACCACACCTAGTCTCAATCAAAGTCTCAGCATACCCCCAGGGGGGCAGGGTGGTACTGCAGGCCCAGGGATCAAACCCCTGGCCCCTGAGCCTACTTGCTGGCACTTTAATCTGCTGTTCTATTTGGCCAGCCCTCATTTAATAATTTTCAAGTTAATAAAACGTGCCAGGAGCCGGGCGTGGTGGCACATGCCTGTAATCCCAGCACTCGGGAGGCTGAGGCAGGAGGATTGTTGTGAGTTCGAGACCAGCCTGAGCTACAAAGTGAGCTCGAGGCCAGCCTGAACTGCATAGTGAGACCCTGTCTCAAAAAGACAAAAAAAAAAAAAAAAAAAAAAACGTGCCAGGGGCTGGGTTGGGCAGAGAGGTAGAGTGCTTGCTAGGATATGTGAGGCCCTGGATTTGATCCCTGGCACTGTAAATAAGAGTGTTGTGGGGAACCACCTGAGCAGCTCGCCTTGAAAGAAGAGCGACTGTCTCCATTTTGACTGAGTCTGATCCTATTTCCTCATATTGTTATGTACAGAGCTGGCTAGGACTTCTGTTTATCCTTCAGTTGGCCTTAAGCAATGTGTATTGGTCTAGCTGAGGTGCTGGTGATAGTCTTTGAAGGTGGCATGCGTGTTTCCCTGGTAAACCTGCTGCTCCTTAACGTGAGCCGTGAGCCGGGTGGAGACAGGATGGTAGAGCTAATGCTCCGCGCTGCCAGCTGGGATCAGCCTTGAGATAGAGGCTATGACTTCCTGGGGCTTGAAAGACGACATCAAAGCTGAAGCCCTAGACTTCCCAAAACATTAAATACTATATAATGCAGATTACTCTCTCTGCATATCCTCTCTGCATATGGCAGAGGTAAATGTAGGCCACCCACCTAGCTCAGCTCACAGTAGTCACCTACTTCCCACAATTCTCAGCCAATCCTCTGAAGCCACTCCTCCACTGAATATAACTGGGTGAGGCCCTGGGTCGCTCTCTTGGTCCGGAAAGCCATGTCATGTCAGGACTTAGAGTCCCTCGACTCCCCGGATGATTAAAAGTATAATTTAGTGTCTTCATTTTCGCCGTGAGTTGCATGGAAAGTGTTAGATTGGAATCAACTTGATGGGATTCCAATCATGTAACTTTGGGATTACAAATACTGGTTTCTTGGACTAAGATGAGGACCTGGAAGAGTCTCCTACACGTGTGAATAAGTAAAGGGTGCCACTTATTAAGCTACTGGAAGCTTCCACAAAGCCCAGCCCTACCTTGCCTATGGGGCTGACCCTGCCCAGAGGCTGTGTGTGGGGGAGGCTGGAGGCTCTGAGGAGGAAGGCAAGCTCGCTCCTGGCACAGCTTAGCTGAATAGCGGGTGGGCGGGCAGCACTTCTCCCTGGAGGGAGACCGTTCCAGTTTGAAAAGCTGTTTCTAGGTAGCTCCCATGGAACCAGCTTCTCTGCATCCTTGCAGGGTGGCAGTGGCAGTGGAACAGGGCATGGGCACTGGCCCGTGGGACGCTCCTCTAGGCTCAACAACATTGGTGCCAACCAATTGGTGCCTCTTTGCAGATATGAGCTTCATGGAATTCTTCTGTATCCTTTAATCAGGGCATAGGGATTAAGCTCTGGCCCCCTGCATACCAGGAACATGCTCTCCCACTAAGCTATACCCCAGCTGCTGCTTCTGTAAGCTTCTGAGTTTTAATAATCACAGCCCCTCTCTTCCATAACACTAACCACATGAGTATTGTAGCTGCTAACTCTAAATACCTGTATTCCTTTTAGCCTTTTAGGTGTATGATGTGGGACTGGGGAAATAGCTCAGTAACATAAGTGCTTGCTTGGCAAACATAAGGTCTGGAGTTCAATCCCCAGCCCCCCTCCGTGCTAGTCCTGGAACCACGCGTGGTGATGCACCCCTGTAATCTCAGCACTCAGAAAGTTGAGACAGGAGGATTTATGCTAATTCAAGACTGGCCTGGGGGTTACAGAAATGATCACAAGGCTGGCCCGAATTGCATAATGAGACCCTGTCTCAATAAATAAAAAAAATAAATGTACGGTGTGTAGTGCAATGTGGCGGTTTTTATCTATGTCCACAGATTCATTCATCTCCACCCTTCGGAAGAACGAGCTTACCGCCCTCCCTACAGAGGCTATAGTTGGTATCTTGCACTTTAAATTCTGAGGTTACATCATAAAAAAAAAAAAATGTCTTTCATATGCTCTTTTCCTGGAATTGCACTCTCTGGGAGAAGTCGAGTTCCACACCCTAAGTACAATGGAGCTATGGACCCGGGAGATGCTAGAAGGAGGAACTGGACCCTACCAACGGCCAGGCAGGCATGGAAGCTCTTGTGAACAAGCCTGTGAGGAATCTGTCTTGAAAGTAGTCCCCTGCACTAGCGAGATAGCTCAGTGGTCTAAGCGCCTGCTTGGCAAGCTGAAGGACCCAAGTTTAGTCCCAGAACACTCAACACAGCATGCCAGGGAAGAGACCAGCCTGGGCTACATGGTGAGTTCAAGGCCAACCTGAACTGCATAGTGAGATCCTATCCCAAAAAGAGAAAGAAGAAAGAAAGAAAGAAAGAAAGGAAGGAAGGAAGAAAGAGTTTCTCCGCCCCAAGGAGCTTCAGAAGACGCAGCCCCTGAGGGACACCCAGCTGCAACCCCAGGGGACCCTGCACGAGAGCCCGGAGCTCTGCCCTTCCAAATTCCTCACCCACAGCGACTGGTAAATAATCCAGGTGTACTTTAAGTCACTCTGCTTGAGGTGATTTGTTGTATAAAATGTATTAAATGGCTACCTAGATGTGGTGGTAAACACCTATAATCCCAGCAATCTGAGACAGGCAGAAGGATCATCTGAGCCCAGCCTGTGAAACTTATCAATATGGCAAGACCCTGTCTCAAAATAAAAAGCTAAATAATGGCTAGTGGAATCACAAATGGGATTATATCAAATTAAAAAGCTTCAGAACAACAAAGCAAACAATCAGAGTGAGAAAAATGACCAGAAAACAGCTCAGGTGATTAAAGTGCCTGCAAGCAGGCGCAGGGGCCAGGAGTTCAATCCCCAGGCCTGCCCTGCTGGCCCTGCCCCCAGTGTGCACTGAGATGGCAACTGAGACTGGGCGCAGTGGCACATGGCTGTAATCCCAGCGCTTGGGAGGCTCCAAACAGGACGGTCACTACGAGTCCGATCTGCACAGTGAGACTCTGTGGACCCTCTACACCCTGTACTAAAGTAAAAAAATAAAAAATCAGAGTGAAAAGACAACCTACAAAATGGGGAAAACTTTTGTCACCTACTTCTCAGACAGAGCAGACAGAGGACTAATATCTAGAATATATAAAGACCTCGAACAATTAGACCCCTCCAAAATAAGAGGCCCACTTTAAAAAAAGAAAAGGGGCCGGGAAGATGGCTCAGTGGAATAAGTGCCTCCCTGGCAAGTGCAAGGGCCTCAGTTCAATCCTGGGTTCTGCAAAAAAAAAAAAAAAAAAACACAAAACAGAAGTCAGATAATAATAAATGCTGATGAGGGGTGTTGGGGGCAAGAGCCCACCACTCTCTCTCTAGGTATCCTCCCCAAAGAGAAAAAAAATATTATAGTGATACAGACATGTTCATAGAAGCATTTTCCGTAATCCCTATATCTTGGAAGCAGCCCTTATGTCCAGCAATATGTGAGTGGACAGGACAACGTGCGTGGTGTGTGTGCTCAGTAGAGTGCTGCTCTGTTGTGCAGAAGGAGAAAGAAATGTGAGTCATTTGTAGGAAAACAGATGTCCCTTCAGACCATAACTAATCAGACGCCTGACCTTAACTGTTGTAGGGTTTCTCTTAATGAGAAACCCATAGTCGAATGACTCAGAGAAAAATAAAAGATAACACAACCAGGGAAAGAGATCTTTTTTCTTAAGTATTTGGTACAGGGTCTCACTACGCAGCTCAGACTCACAGGGATCCTCCTGTTTTCAGCCTGCCCAGAGCTGGGGTTACAGGTGTGCTGCACCACGCCTGGTCTTGGTGGCTGGCTCTTCTTGTGGGGAAATAGATGTTTTGCAAATGAGAAAAAAGGCCAAGAGATAGAGGAAGGGAGGGGGAGAGGCAAGGGAGATCAGAAGAATAAGATGTGGTATTATGTGCAAGTTCCAACTTCCCACAGTGAATGTATCATTATGTACAGCACGTGTGTGTGTGTGTGTGTGTGTGTGTGTGTGTGTGTGTGTGTGTATATATATATATATATATTTTTTTTTTTTTTTTTTTTTAGGCTGGGGATGTAGTTTAGTGCAAAAACCTTAGGTTCAATCTCCAGTACCACAAAAAAGAGAAAGAAAGGCTAACTGATCTGGCTAATTATTCTTCATACTACAAAAGCATTGCCACTCTATATACTTTGAGGGGAAAACAGACTATGAATAAAAGACATAGTTTTAAAAATATAGAGGTACCAGGAGCTAAAGGGGTTTTTAAAGAAATCCTTCTACAACTTCCTGTGGCAATAAAATCACCATAAATGCCTGGCTTCCTTAGCAATCCTGTTCTGACTGTCTCTACCACAGGTAAGCACTCCCCGCTCCAGGGACTGCCAGGTCTGACCTGTCTGTGTGCATCAGGCAGGAGACACGTTTTACATTGACTCAGTCCTGGGCCCTCCTGACCATCCCAGGAACTCCAGCACCTCCTGTACCACCCAGAGCCACTTGTGTGGAGCATTAATTATGTATTTAATAGAAGGGACCAAATTCAGGACCTCCACATTCTTACGTCCCTGAAGGGATTGACAGTGGGTAAGATCTGAGTACACACAAAAATCTTAAAAGTCTTTCCTGAGACCCTAACAAGGCCTCTGAGATCACATTTCAGAAATTTGCTTCATCTGCCTATGAAATTCATATATTTAGTACAGGGTCTACAGGGTCTGACTACACAGAATGGACTCATAGTGATCCTCCTGTTTTCAGCCTCCCAAGAGTTAGGATTACGCCCAGTCTCAATCCTCATCTCATCACACCCCAGGGGCAGGGCCAGCACTGCAAGCCAGGGATCCATCTTGGTCCCTGTGCCTGCCTAAGCAGGCACTTTAATCACTGAGCTATCTGGCCAGCCCTTATGTCACCTTTTAAAAACAAAGTTTGACAGTGTACCACACCAATGTACGTGCACCCATGTTTGTACCAGCACAATTTGTAAAAACTAAATCATGGAAGCAACTCAAATGCCCATCAACCAAGGAATGGATGAAAAAAGATGTGGTCTTCTCATCCAGTAGAGTCTGACTCAGCCATAAAGAAGGATAAACTGGGGGAAAAGGATAAACTGGAAACTTTTATAGGTAAAGAGATGCAACTCAAGACCGTATTCCTAAGTGAAATAAACCAGACACACATGTGTAAACATCACATTGTCTCCAAGTGTGAGAAGCTGAAAGAGTAAATAAGATCCCAAATGTGCAATAGGGTTAGAAAGGACTGGGAATACAGCTCAGTGGCACAAGCGCCTGCTTGGCAAGTGCAAGGTCCTGAGTTGGATTCCCAGTACCAGAATAAAATAGATATTGTAAAAAGGGAGTAAACTGTTCAAAAGGAAAGGGAAACTGAGATGGGGGACAGGAGAAAAGGGAAAATCAATAAAGAAATATATATGCAAGATAGTTGAGATAGTTATGCTACTAACTTCTCTTCATTGAAAAGAAAAGTTTGTGGGCTAGGGAGATGGCTCAGTGGAATAAGTGCTTCCCTGGCAAGCACACAAGCACAGGGGCCTGAGTTCAATCCCTGGTTCTGAAAAAAAAAAAAAAAAAAAAAAAGAAAAGTTTGTGCTAATATTGTTTGGACAATTAAATGCCTATAGCTTGTACTCTCAGTAGCTAATTTAGGGATAATCACAATGCATATACCATTGTTACTCTATTGTCTTGTTCTGAAATTTTTTTTATTATTATTTTTATTTTTTTTTTATTTTTAGTGCAGAGTCTACAGGGACTACGGGGTCTCATTACATGGATCAGACTTGTAGAGATCCTGCTGTTTACAGCCTCCCAAGTGCTGGGATTGCAGGCACGCACCACCGTGCCCAGTCTCAATCTACTCAGCGCCTCCAGGAGCAGGCCGGCACAGCAGTCTGGGGACCAAACCACCAATCTCTGTGTCTACCTAAGCAAGTGCTTTAATCTGCTGAGCTATCTGGTCAGCCCTTTTTTTCTCTTTAAAAACAAACAAAAAAACCTCTTTAAAATATACAAAAGTGATCTTTTTATCTACTTTGTATGGCTATTGGGAAGATTAAATATGATGTCATAGGTTAGTCTATATTTATTTCCTCAACTCCTTTATCACATTTTTTAATTTGAACTGTGGTTCATTGTAACTATTCTGAAATTTTTCCAATGGTAATGAATTAACTGGATAATCAGGCAAGTCTTTTTTTTTTTTGTGGAACTGGGGATTGAACTCAGGCCCTTGTGCTTGCCAAGCAAGCACTTATTCTACTGAACTATCTCCCTGGCCCAGCAAGTCTTAAAAGACAAATGTTATTTGCAGCATCGGTTATAATTATCATCAAAACTAAAAACAAAGATAAAACATCTAGTGGGAGAGGACTAGATATAATAAATACACAGCCTTAGTTGCCAAGCAAGAGAGATTGTAAAAGGGCTATTTATTGACTTGTAAATATGTTTGCACCACATTGTTAGATGAAAATGTAGGTATAAAACAATACTATAAAAACAAATAAATAAAACAATACTGTAGCAGTGCTATTTTACCAGTGATAAAATAATCATATGTGAGGGCCGGCGAGATAGCTCGGCCGATTAAGTACCTGCTTAGTCAAGAGCAGGAACCATGGTACCAATGCTGTGCCAGCTTGCCCCCGGGGTACGCTGAGCCAGGGGCCACTGAGTCTGGGCGTGGTGGTGCATGCCTATAATCCCAAAGCTGAGGAGCCTGAAAACCGGAGGATCACTGAGTCGAGCTGCATAATGTGACCCTGTATCAAATACATAAAATAAATAAATATATAAATAACCATATGAAAGTGTTGTCACCAAATGCTTACAGAACTTACCTCTGGGTATGGCATTAATGGTAATTTTTCTGTTTTTTTGCGGAACCGAGGGTCGAACTCAGGCCGTTGTGCTTGCCTGGAAAAGCACTTGTTCCACTGAGACTCCTCTCCAGCCCCAAAGTTTTCCTTATTTAAAGGAATCCTAACTTGTTTCCCTGTCTTTCCCACAACTTGGGCTGGTTTTCCCTTCTGCAGTACCCTATCTCCGACACTAGGTGGAGCAGCGAGAGGTGGGTGCTAAAAGCAGCGACTGGAGGGTGCTTTGGCGCGTAGGCAGGGACACAGGAGCGCCAGCAGGGTGAAGAGGCTGTCACGTGGGCAAAGGCCTGGGCCTTGACCGTGAGAGACTGATGGGGGGACAAGGACGGCCACAGAGGTGTTGGAGCACTAACAGGGTGACTGAGACGTCCACGTGGGTGGGGATGGAAGGCGTCTGGCAAGTGCTACAGGGTGCCAAGGGGTGCAGAGAGCGGGGAAAGGATGAGGAGGCAGGGCGTCCCCGTGGGGGGGCTGCCCAGAGTGGGACCAGGAGCGGGGTTAGAGGCATCTCTCGCGCTTTTCAATACATGTAGAAAGAACAGTTGGAGTATTGTGTGACATGCATTCTGGGGCGAGCTGGAGTCCCATCAAACTGACCTCAAAGCATCCTCTTGGGTATCTCAATCCATGTTGTCAGCGCCACCAAGTTGGTCGCCTTGGCCTGAATAAGGACCAGGAGTTATATGTACATACTGGAAGTTAGAGAGCCCTAAGAAACACTACAGGGCCTCCAGTCAGCTCAGCGGATTAAAGTGCCTGCAAGCAGGCAAGGGGGCCAAGGGTTCAATCCCCAGGCCTGCAGTGCTGGCCCCACCCCTGGGGCGCACTGAGATGGCAATTGAGACTGGGGGGGTGGTGCACAACTGTAATCCTAGCTCTTGGGAGGCTGTACAGGCAGGTCACTACGGATCTGAGCTGGTAGTGAGACCCTAAACATCCTGCAGAACCTTCCCTAAAATAAAAATTAAAAACAAACAACAACAACAAAAAAAAAAACAAGGAAAGAAAAGAAACGCTACAACTCTCCCTTCCTCTGCACTTCCATTTCCAACAGTACTAAAATCCTAACCAGAGAAAATCAGGCAAGAAAAAGAAATAAGAATAATGGAAATGGTTCGGCAGTTCTTCAAAAAGTTAGGCCTCAGGGGCCAGGGAGTTAGCTCAGTAGAATAAGCGTTTCCCTGGCAAGCACAGGGGCCTGAGTTCAATCCCCAGTTCAACCTAAAAAATAAAGTTAAAATTAAAAAAAAAAAAAAAAGCTAGGCCCCATCTAGGTATATACCTTTATTACTTTTCTCTCTTTGCTGGGACAAAATACTCAACACTCTAAATTAAGGAAAGGTTTGTTAGCTCTCAGTTTGTGGAGGTTCAAGTCCATACTCGGCCGGCTCCGAGGCAGGGTGGCGGGGTGCAGAGCAGCAGCTAAGGTACAGGAGACAGCAACTGCAGCAAGAGCACAGGGTGGGAGAGCAAGCCCCTTTTCATACTTTATATTGGGGCAACCTGTCCCCCCAGTGGGTGTGGCCCTCACGTGTCCAGGTGCCCTCTCTTGCACAGATCACAGGATGTGCACAAAGTGAGAACCCTGGCCCCTGCTAAGTCTCTTCATTAAACTTTAAACTTCTCAAGTTGACACAGTGTATCAACCATTACAATCCCCATATTTAAAAACATCTGGGGCTGGGGAGATGGCTCAGGGTATAAGTGCTTCCCTGGCAGGCGCAAGGGCCCGAGTTCAATCCCTGGTTCCACCATTTCAGTAAAAACATCTGCTCACACGAAGTATTGTACATGAATGTTCATAGCAGTGTCATTCATAATAGCCAAAATGCAATTCAAAATTAAAAAGATCAAGTCACAACAGACACTGCCCAAATCCAGAAGACTACTAGTATCTGTTTCACTAATCTGGAGGGCCGGGAGATGGTTCAGTAGAATAAGTGCTTCTCTGGCAAGCACAAGGGCCTGAGCTCAATCCCCAGTTCCGCCAAAAAAATAAAAAGAAAATGTAAGCCACACATGGTGAAACATGTCTGTAGTCCCAGCACTCAGGAGGCTGAGGCAGGGGGGTTGTCATGAGTTTGAGGCCAGCCTGGAGCAAATAGTTCCATCAAGGACAGCTTGATCTACAGAGCAGGAACTTGAAGAAAGAAAGAAAGAAAGAAAGAAAGAAAGAAAGAAAGAAAGAAAGAAAGAAAGAAAGAAAGAAAGAAAGAGAAAAATATCTCATTTCTGAGTAAGCAGAACTAGCACAGTAAAAATGGCCATCCCAATCATGACACTAACAGCATTCTTCACAGAACTGGAGAAAACAATTGTAAACTTCACGTGGAACCACAAGAGACTCCAAGTAGCAAAAGCAGTCCCCCTGCAATAAAAGCAGAAAGCATCACAATCCTACATTTGAAGTTATATTACAAAGCTCCAAGGGCTGGGGAGATGGCTCAGTAGAATAAGTGCTTCCCTGCCAAGCACAAGGGCTTGAGTTCAATCCCCAGTTCTGCCAAAACAAAAAAAAAGAAAGAAAAAAGAAACAAAGCTTACTGGCCGGGAAACAGACATGAGAGTCAATGGACCAGAACAGAACATGCGGAGTTCAAGCCTAAGCACATTCAACTACAGCATTTTATCTTTGATCAAGAGGCCAAAGGTACACACTGAAGGAAAGACAACCTCTTTAATAAATGGTACCATGAAAATTGGCCATCCACACACAGGAGATTGAGTTTAGGCCCATATGTTTCATCATGTACCAAACTAAGATCAAAATTGGTCAAAGATCTAAATATTAAGACAAACAATCTGCTGGAAGATAAAATAGATAAATGTCTGAAATCATAGGTGCAGGCAGACTTTCTAAACAGAGCCCTGGTTGCACAGGAAATAGTACTAAGAATCAACAAAACAAATGAGATCATGTCAAATTAAAAAGCTTCTGTGTAGCAAAATAAACAACCAATAGAGTGGAGACAACCTACAGAATGGAAAAACAACTTGCCAGCTATTCTCAAAAAAAGGACTAGTAAGTACAGTATATAAAGAACTCAATAAAGGGGCCAAGGAGATGGTTCAGTAGAATAAGCACTTCTCTGGTAAGCTCAAGGGCCTGAGTTCAAACCCCAGTTCTGAAAAAAAGAGGACTCAATAAAAGGGTTTAACCTCTTCAAAAATCAAAGATCCAATCCAAAATGAACAAGTGGAATGAGTAGACACTTCTCAGAAGAAGTACAAAAAAACAGAGTACAAATGTCTACTAAATATATAAATAAATGTTTAACATCCTGGCTATTAGACAAATGCAAATTAAAATAACACTGAGGCTTTATCTGACCCTGTACTGGAAACATTAGCCAGACAGAATAGGTATTCATCAAGAAATCAAGGGCCGGGGCCGGGGAGGTGGCTCTGTGGAATAAGCACTTCCCTGGCAAGCGCAGGGCCCTGAGTTCAATCCCGGGTTCCAGAGAAGAAAAAGGAATCAAGGGCCTGGGAGATAGCTTAGTAGAATAAGTGCTTGCCAGGGTCCTGATTTCAATTCCCAGTACTGAAAAAAAAAAAAAAAAA
>PVKA01049561.1:0-13173 GCA_004027165.1 Ctenomys sociabilis | reverse complement strand
GATGCTAGGGGAAGCAGCTTGCAAGGGGCCCCTCCCCTCCAGAAGGTTGCCTGGCAGTGACACAGGGCAGATCCCCAGGCCCCTGGGTCCCCTCCGCCCCCACCCTAACAATGGAGCCGATTTCACTCTTTTCTGAGATGCTCAGGACAGGAGGCGGGCCCACAGTAACCTTGGGTCTCACCCTGCAGTGCTCCAGACCGGTGTTCCACGGGCAACACGGTCCTGATCCCGATCCTGGTCCTGATCTTCATCCTCGTCCTCGTCCTCGTCCTCATCCCCGTCCTTGTCTTGCCCACTGTAGACGCCTTAGGTTTTCGACAGCTCCACCTGCTGCTGCCCCACAGCCGCACTCTGCAGAGCCTGCAGACGAGTGGGAGGCACTTCCCTCTGCGCTGACCCGAGCCGCCCGGACGACACACTCATCTCGGACCTTGGGCCACTCCCTGCAATTACTTCCTGTCAGGGGATTTAATTTAAATAAAAGCAGAAGACCTCCATCCCAAACGTCCATATATAATATATAAATTTAACTATCCACTTTTTGAAAATCTGTAACATGTGCATTGTTGTATGTTACCCTGTTTGTGTCATATTTTCTATTTGTTTTTGCTTCTATTTTTCACTCTTCAAGTTAAAATACAAATAATAAATAAATCGTCCACAGCTTCCATCTTTAGTCAGACTAAATTCCTGATAGCCCTCAAGCTATACAACACCACACGTGGCCTCGGGCACCCTTGCAGCACAGCTGAGGAGCACAGGGGTGCAGCCTCCTCTCCAATCCCCATGCTGCAGTCAGTGTCTCCCTCCTGCAGGCACTCGTGTACCTGCGCCGTGTATGGGCCAGACGGGAACCAGGTCCTGGAGGACAGGGTGCCCACCACGCCACAGTCAGGGTTCTCACCACGTGAATGCTTTGCAGAGCCTGCACCCTGGGCAGGCAGAGCACTAGTGTGTCCAGAACACCGAGGGAACCCAGTGACCACACTCACCTTGCCCAGCAACGCCAGCTAGGCCCTTCACAGCAGCCGAGGCAGACATAAGGGGACTCCTGAGGGGCCTCACGAGACCGCGGCACTGTGTCCGTGTGCCCCTGGCCCAGGCACAGACACTGCGGAGTGAGCCCTGGACAGTGCTGGCAGCATGTGTATAAGTTAAAATGTACAGGCCACTCGTGGCCACCCACAGGAGTGCCACGGCCTCTACATGCAGGACTGCAAACCCGCATTCAGGGAAGAGGGCTGCTCTGTGGCATGTGTCTCGAGGGACAGAGGCAGGAGGCGCCCCCCATGAAGGGAACCTGAGGAGGGGACGTTTGTCCCCCAGGGACCTCCCAGCAGAGCTGTGGCCCCTTCTCAGCATCAGGCAGCCCCTCGTCCTTGAGACCTGGTGCTCCTCTGTGGCCCTGTGGCCATGGCTGCGACTGCCGTTCGGCTGACGTCTGTGCCGGGTGGGCTAGTGAGGCACGGAGCTGGGGCCGGGATTTTGGGCCCTGCCTCCCATCAATATTTTAAATGGCTTCCAAATTATTCATTTATTAAATATTTGCCATGAGAATAAAATAATAGGCTAAAGCATTCTAATGAGCGGACTCTTTTCTCCCTAAAAAATTCACAGAAAAACTGCTCATGGCAGTCGTGGGCGTCAGGCCGTCCAATGGGAGCCTTAAGGGACACGGTCTCCCCACACCCCTGGGAGGCGGAGCTGGGAGGGGTGGCTGTCCCCAGACCAGCACGCTTACTCGAGGCGCGCCCCACGCCCGTCCTCCACGAGGCACTGCTATGTGGGCCGCAGCCAGGCAGCTGCCATCCATCACCGCTTATGAGGTCAGCAGGGGACTGCGCCTGTAGCTGGGGGGCTGGAGCCGACTGCTGCACGCGGGACAGGTGAGTCATCCATTATGTCCGTAGGGTGCTGGGTGGTCCCGGGTGTCCTTTCTGGGGAGCACATGCAAATGAGGTGGCCGGAGCTTAATTGCTGCTGTCAAGCCTGGGAAATCAAATTTATTATCCATGGATTTAGAAGCGTTCGTTAAGAGTCTGAAGCTGGCGGGGCGGAGAGGGTGGGGAGTCTGTGCAGCAGCTCTTACTAAGTGGGCGGCCAAGCTGCAGGTGGTCAGGAACACACTGCCCGACCACAGTGTCAGAGTCAAGAACATGCCCAGAGCTGAGCCGAGCCCACCCAGTCTCCAGGCCGAGGCAGTGTTGCAGGCCAGGAGGCCTCTCGCAGGTAGCAGAACCCGCAGGGCTTGCAAGAGGCCGAGCTCCGCCACACACACACACTGAGTGTCATGTGAGGAAGGTCAGCAACGCGGAGCTGCTTTCCCCACCAAACCCAGAGGATCTGCTGTGGTCCCTGTGTCCAACCAAGACAGGGCCAGCCAGCCAGGCTGGAATGACCGAGGGAAGGCTGAGCTTTCTCATGCACAGACCTCGTGCTTCCAGGTGCAAAGACGCTGCAGTGTGCATCTGTTGGCGACCTTTCTCCTAGACATAATTCTAGGCTCTGAAATTGACCTCTTCAGACCTGAACAAGTCAGTCATTTTAGTCTGGACAGTCGTCACGGCTTGTGGTAAGTGTCAGAACAGGGAAAGGACTGCCTGGGTCCTTCTGGACTGCCTGGGTTTTCACAGGAATTTGAGGACCAGCTGTCCTGTCTTCCAAGCTTTGGTAGGAAATGAGTGGACTCCGTACTGTGATTCAGGGCGATGGCCTTCATTCGCTCTGTAACCTCTGTATTCCAGGCCTCCTGTTTTCACCTTCCTCCTGCCTTCCTCCCCGTTTCCCAGGTGTACCCTAAGCTTGCCATCTCGGGGGTGAGCAGCGCTCTCTGTCGTCCAAGCAGCCCACTGGCATCCTAAACTCAGCCCCAGTCAAAAATTAGAGGGACAAAGCTAACACAAGGATGGCACTTCCTTTGTTTGAAGGAAGGGGAGAAAGGAAGAGGCAAAGGGCGGGGTGCTCCAGAAAGATGGGGGACTCACGGGCGCTGCATTCCCAGCTGCCGTTGCAGGGGTGTGAGGGAGCAACACATGCCCAGACCTGCCGTAACTGGACTGGCTTCCGGGAGCCCCTGCCTAAATCTTTTCTTCAGGGGGCCTACAAGCAGCTCTTTCTGTCAGCCCACTTGTCCTGTGCTTACTTCAAAGGGCCTTGTAAGGTGGGGTGAGAGCCAGTGAGCAGCTAGTGGGCCTTATTCATGGTTAGCTTAGAGCTAATAGGAGGCGTGCGGAGGGCTATTGCACTCTAGGTCGACTATAGAGTGACTCACAGAGTGACACTGAGTGAGTGCCGTGTGTGAGTGCACACGTAGCTCAACTGCGTGAGTGCTCACGCCTCCGAGCTAGGCAGCCCCGCCCCGTGGTCCTGCATTTTATTGGACGTGGGGGTGGCTCGCCCCCGTGGACTCGGCCGACTCTGTGCCCTGCCATCTGCTCTTTTTCAGGTCTCTTGGTGCAAGTCCCCGGCCATTTAGTACCTTTGTTTATCTGGTTTTTCTCTTTTTCTATGCCTGCCGGTGACTTGTTTCCCAGGAAAATTATTTGGTAAAGTTTGTTTTGCACTCCTTCTGGGAAGGATTAGCGAGAAGACCTAACGAGGCCCTTACGGGCAGTCTTAACATTGTGAATTAGATTATTGATTGGAGGTCCTTCTTCTTAATCCATAGTTATGAATTTCTCTCTCTGATGTCTGATCTCAGTGGCTTCCCTGACAAACAAACAGGCTGCACCTCCTGGGTTGCGTTTGTTGATCCTTTGTTTTCTTTAAACTCAAGTATTTTCTTATTTCATTTGTGACTTCCTCTAGAGCCACTGGTTGCGTGCGGGCCGTGGTGCTGCACTCGCGTGACGCCAACCCTGCCGCGTCCCACGTCTGCTGGGCCGGGGCCCAGCCTGGGGGGGCGGGGCATTCGCAGGGCTGCGGTCCAGGGTGCCCCCCCCACCTGCTGGCCGATTCCCCAATGGCTGCCCTGTCTCGCCGGCCCTAGCACGCAGCCTCCCTCTGCATTTCTTGAATTTTCAGCCTCCTGCTCTGCTCTGGGCCGCCTCTGCTGCGTGCAGGTGTCAGTAGCGGCCTTGTGCTCACGACGGAGCCCTGAGCAGCCTCGGACAGCACCCCAGGGTGCAGAGGCGCGCTGGCCTGGGTGCGGGCCGACCCCCTCTCCGCCCTCCACCTCTCCATGTCTGTTATCGGAAGTGTGCCTCCCGCAGACACACACGTGCAATCTGCGGTTTTCTTTCCACGTGTCATACATTGCCTTTGTCCCCTTTCTTCACCATGGAATTTCTTTTAATGTCAAATAGGTATTTTTAGCATAGATTTTTAGCTTCTCTGTCATTCCTTCCATGCTGTTGTTCGCAGTTATTTTCTTGGTGTTGCCCTGGAGGTTATAATTAATATCTTAATTTGTACCGATCTGGTTTAGAATAATTCCAATTTATTTTCAGCAGAGTCAATCTTCGCTCCTCTAAGCCACCTCCCCCTTACTTTGTGGTGCTACAGATTACATTTCATGTTTTGATAGCCCATCAGCCCAGATGCATAATTACTGTCTTATGCAACTGTCTTGAAAATCAGGAGAAAAATTACAAATAAAATTAGGTTTATCCCACCTTGTTTGTTGCCCACACATTGTTTCCTGCTGCTTTGGTTTGCTCATGTGTGGTGGATTCCCCGCCTGGCCTCCGCTTATGTCTGCCTGCAGAGCTGACCAGAAGCCCTCGGCTTCTTCCTCTCGGGCTGTCCTGCATCTTGGTGCTGCCGCGCAAGGGGCCTGACTGGCAGGCTCGCCCTTCCCTGGCCTTCCCTGGTGGCCCCGAGGTCTCAGAGTGCCTCGGCTCACTTCGGATCACACTCACCTGTTTGCTTCCATCCTCTCTTTGTCGTTGGCCTCTTTGCCTGAGGCCTTGGGCAGTCAGAGCTGATGTGTGCTGTGTCCACTGTCCCAGCAGATGTGTCTGGTGTCCAGTGTCCCAGCACACACATCCAGTGTGCAGTCTGTGGCAGAGCTGCCCAACTTGCAGTTCTGTGAGCTCCTTGCTTTAGGAGATTTTCTCATCATGTCTGAGACACATAACCTTCCGGCCCTTTCCCGTCTGTTCCAGGACTCCTGGGAAGCGCAAGTGGATGCCCGATGCCGCCCTCAGCTGTCGTTGTTGTTTTGAACATCCTTAAGATAAGTGCGCCCCAGCCTTTGCCTCTGGGGCCGAGCGTCCGGACTTTCTTGGGAGAGCTTGCCGGCAGCTCACCAGCCACTTTCTCCCTGTGCAGCACCCATCGCATTCTCTTGTTCCTTATGTCGCAGGGGTTTGGTTGGAAATAGGAATCTCAACCATTATCAGTGGCATTTGTGGACACTGGGGCTTCCCCACTCTGGCGCTAACCGTCACCAGCTTTCTTCATCTCTCCTCTGTTGCCCTTGCTCAGTGACGCCCTCTAGCTGCTGCGGTAGCCTATACTCTAGCTCACGTTTACTCCAAAGTCTGGCTGACAAGCTCTGAGGCTGGCTAGAGGGCCTGGACTGCCATCTCCAGAGCGTCGGGGGATCCCCTAGGGGACTGGTGTGGCTCCTCCTCCATGTGCGTCAGAGCCTCAGGAGGCGACAGCTGAGGGCCTGTCCTCACAGCCCAACAGGTGCACATAGTTTCTGGAGTTCAGAGAAGGTGTCAGAGGCCTCTGAAGTCCTCTGTCCCTAGATTTTCCTTGTTAAGCTTTTGGTGTAGCCTACTGTTTGTCTCAGTTCTCATCCTCAGGTAGATGCAATTTCTTCCTGTTGCATAATCCTTAACTATGACTGTTAACTTTACCCAAGTAAGCACTGCCTAGGAGATTGGTGAAGCGCTGTGCGTGTCTGTGGATGACTGACATGTGGGCCCACCAACTGAGGGGGAAGACCCGCCTTGGACGTGGGGCACCAACCAATGGGGTTGTAGCCTAGATAGGATGAAAAGGGAAAGAAGGAAGCCTGCCTTTTGCTTCTTTCAAAGAGCTCTGCCTTTCGCAACTGCCTTTGGGCAGTGGCTCTAAGATGTCCAGGCTCCAGCCCACTCTGCTTCCCACCTCTGGCTCTATAGGCAGCCTACCCATACCCACCTGGCAAAGCCTTTCTGTGCCGTATACACATTTTTTCACTAAACCTGCCCTGCTGGTGAGCCCTCACGCATACAGTTTGCTTCCCACGGACCTCCCTGGAAAGGGCCTTCCACGCTGTGGGGTTCTGAGTGAGGTCCCATTGACACTTGACAGGGGGGACTCTCCAGAAAGAGGCCCATGAGTTCTCTGGGAGGCCCTGGCTACCACAACAGAGCTGAGAGCTCGAGCTGCAGAAGTGGCCCTGGGGCCTGAGGCAGGTGGGCCGGGGCTGAGGGACAGGGCAAGATGAGCACAGTGTTTTGCTTTAGAAAGTCATTTCAGTACCCCGAGTTCCAGGACTAAGTCTTCCATCTAAGTCTCCTGCGAGTCTCAGGATGGTGGATCCAGCTGTGGCCACCTCACTCCCAGCTGCCAGGGAATCCAGGTGCTGGCAGAGGCAGTGTCCCGCAGCACCCCCAGCAAGGCCAAGGTCCAGCCCTGCTTTCTGCCTGCCGGTTACTCTCAAGGTTGCTTTGGTCTCACTGTCTTGACCCCTAGCAGGGAGCTGGAGTCCCCAAGTCCACTCCTGTGACTCACTGTCCCTTTTGGGGCTCATGTGTGGGTTCAGTCCCCCTATAAGGCTGAGGCTCCTCCCCAGCCCTGACCAGGACTCCCCTCTGCTGTGCAGCCTTGGCTGGAGACCACCAGTCAGGACTGACTGGTGATGGCTGCTGGTGTCTGCCTTAGAAAAAGGCTATGATCTCAGCCTCATAACAGCTTGACCTGCCCAGGAATGGGGGCCACACCATGAGAAGGGTCAGCTGGAATGATCCAAGTGAGCCATCTGGCAATGAGCGAGCAAGGAGTCATCTGACCAGATTCTGCTTCACAGACTCTCTCCTGTGCTCAAGCTGGGCATAGGAGGGCTAGAGGGGACCCAGACTCACTTCTTGTCCCCAGAGGAGTGCAAGGGACATCATGCGGCCATGGAGCAGTATAGGAGGAAGGCCCCAACTTCCCCTTTTTTCCCAGGCATTGCTTTCCTCTCCCAAATTAGAAGTCCCACCTCTGCTTGAGGACCAAGACAGGTACCCCGCCACAGGGACAGCACATAGGGTCAGGTGCCACCTCTCTGGAACCCCACTGCTTCAGCCATCAGCAACACGCTCCCAGCCCCGAAGAACCTTGGGTCCATTAAAAGAGTATATGGGTTAAAAATGATGTGAAAAGCACACCTAGTTCTGGACAGGTGTCACACCCAAGGGCTGCTGTGTGCTTACACAGTTTCAAATTAAGACAAAAGATGCCACTGTGCACCTGGGAGGCATCCAGGCCCTGAGTGCTGACACTTGGAAATAGGGGCACAGGCACGGGCAGGTGTGCAGGACCCCAGGTGCGCACGCACGAGAGCTCACGCTCATGCAGAGGGGAGGGTCCTCTTCCTCAAGGAGCTGAACGTGCACCCGGCAGTCATGCAAGATGGCACATCTCGGTCCACAGACGTCCACACGGTGTTTATAGCAGCTTTCTCTGTCATCGCCAAGCCTTAGAAGAATCCAAGCACCCTTTAGTGGGTGAGTGGATAAATCAACTGTGGCAGATCCAGAGAATGGAATCTCATTCAGTGGGAGAGCAAATGAGCTTTGCTGTGAGCAGGTGTGGAAGAAGCTGGGCACACTGCCAGTGAAGGGGGCAGGTCTGCAGGTTCGGTTCCAATAGTGACAGGTGGAAGGCAGAGCTTGGATTCAGCAGAGAGATCCACAGTTCCCGAGGATGGCTGGGGGAGGGGTGGAGCCCGCAGCATCCAGGGCAGCAGGAGACTGTGTGACTTGGGGTGGCAGCTGCACAGCTTCATACATCACCCAAGCCCATGGAATGTGACAGCGATGTGACACCTTAGGTAGCAGGGACACTGATAGATCATGTGGTGAGGCTGAAGGCAGAGGTCAGGGCTGAGTAGGACATGACTACCGTGGCTGGCCCAGGAGATGCAAGAGGTCGTGAGCTAGGACCCGGGGAGGCAGAGTATGGTCACTCCAGAGAAGGGGGCAGAGCCAGCCCTGTGACACTGGATTCCAGCTGGGTAAGACAGGGTGGGCTTTGACGGTGAGCTGACCAACAGGCTTGTGTCCAACAAAACTCTGAGATGGCAGAGAACTGCCGCATGGCAGCCACGGATCTCGAGGGGTACTGCTGAGACCCCGCCACACCTGCTTTTCTGCCTGGAGACCCCTTGCTCAGTGGCTTGGGGACTCCTCCTGGCACCTGCACACAGGGAGCCTCACTCGGCTCCAAGGCACAGATTTTGGAGCTTTTGTAGGGTTCTGGAGGTGGTTCTGCCTGCTGCAGCTGACTTCCAGGACTCCCGCCCCCTCCCCGTCTCCACTGCCTCTGTCTCCATGGAGCAGTGGGCGTCTGCCTTTCTCCCTCAGCATTCGTGGCAGAAGGAGCTCTCCACTTGCTGCCTGCAGGTGTCCTGTGACCAGCAAGCTTCCATCAGGTGGCAGACAGGCTCGGCATCTCCTGTGTGTCTGGTGCTTGGGTCCTCCCTGTCCTGGGCTCCAGGGGCTGATAGACCCCCCTGAGCCACCACCTGCTGACAACAAGCCCCCTCTGCCTCGGCCCCCACAGCCAGACACCAGGCCAGAGGAAGGGCTCAGCAAGTGCACTTTTTCTCACCAGCTGCTAATTGGCAGAGAGGAGAAAGCTGATTTCAGGGGACTTTAAGAAATGGAAGAGCAGGCCCAGGGATTGCTGTGGGGCCAGGGTAGCTCCAGAGGGAAGAAATTGGCCCTAAAGAGGAAAGAGGCGGCAGCCACAGGGGCTGCAGCCACCAGGGGTGGCAGGGCCGGGAGGTGTGGTCGGGGGCCACACACAGACTGCATGGGCAGCCAACCCATCAGCAGCTTGCCATCATCCCTTAGAGGGGTGAGGACAGGACTCGGAAGGCAAGGCTGCCCAGCGTCGTGTGGAGTCTCATGGTCAGTGGGCTGCCCTAGGGTGACCCGGGGGTGCTATCTTGTGACAGAGGGTGGATTGTCCTGTCTTGCCTGGCTGCAGGGAACCAGGCAGATCTGGCCAAGGCATTTTGGTCATGTGTTGTTTTCATATAACTGTAGAATATCTGAGTGTCTGTAAGCAGAAGTCCAGATATTTGGGGAGATTCCTCTTGGGGTTTTGGTTTGGTTCATTTTCTTCTCAAACAATATTCAGCACGCGATGACTGGGATGATTTAGCAGAGATACAGCTTGCTGGGGCAGTGCCACTGCCCTGTCAACTAGGACAGGCACCAGGACTGTCAGCTTGCGGAATGCGCCTGGGGGCACAGCCTTGGGTGCCCTCTAAGGCCCCAGCCTCTTCCTCCCTGAGCTGTCCCCGCTGTGCTCCCCAGCACCCTGAACCAAGCATCTTTGCCCCACCACACGCTATGCCACAGTGCTCTGGCATCCTGCCAGTCGTGCTTGCACAGCTCCAGGCCGATGTCTGGGGTTTGGGACTGTGGTGTTCTGAGCTATGCCTGCCGGGCAGGGTCTGGCCTGAATGAAGCTGGGCCATACCATCCAGCACTGCAGACACGGGAGGATATGCCCGGGCTACAGCCCTGAGCAGGATGGCCACCTGAGGTACCGCAGCTGACAGGTTCTCAAGGGCTTCCTGAAAGGCAGAGGGAGCCACCCACACTGTCTTCCTGGGTGGCCCCTGATGCTCCTGAGGGAGACGAAGCCCGGCAGCCTCCCTTCCATCCATTTGCAGAAGCCCTGTGGAGGGCGCTGCTCTCTCTGGCCTTGTGTCTGGGACTTGCTTCTGTGCAGAGGGCTGGTTTCCTTTTACTTCCTATGTTAGTGTCCCTCTGGTTGTTCCCTCCCCACGGCTTCCCCAGGGCCAAGGAGCTCGTGGCCCTGCTCCCGGTGCCCGCCGGACCCCCAGACACAGGCATTTTCAGGGATTCCCACATCCCAGCCCTGATCCCCTCAGCACCCCGTGGAGCCTCTTCTCTCACTGCAGGCCCTCAGAGCATCCCACTTGCTCTGCCTGGCTGTCCCCGGTGTCTGTTTTCTTCCCCTGGTAACCCGGTGACAGTCCCCACACTCACAGGGCAGCCTGTCCCTGGTCCTGGCCTTTGAGCAACACGGGAGGAAGCCACAAGGGTGAGCAAAGAAAGGCATCTGGGGCGGGACCTGGAGTCCCCTCAGCCTCAGCAATGGCCGCAGGAGCGGCAGCAGGAGCTGGAGCGCAGCAGGAAGCTGCCATGCCCGGCACAGCACAGTGTGTCTGAGGCCACACAGAGCAGGACAAACCTCGGCAGCATCACCCAGCCCCCGCCCAGCATGGTCAGGGCCCGAGCACACTCCAGGGCCACAGCTTCCCCTGGACAGAACAGAGCAGGAGGCCTGCTCACCAGCAGGCGCCCCCGTGTCTTCTCCAGCACTGAGGCAAGGATGCTGCCTGCTCAGGACACAGGAGTAGGCAGAGATCCCGAGGGTCCCCCTGCAGGGCACACGGAGAGCACTGGGCCCCACAGCCTCTGTACCCAGGAGCCTCACCACCCTGCTGCCGCGGCAGACCCCACCACACCCTGCACAGGCTCTCCGGAAAGTCCAGCTGCACGGGTTCCCCAAAGTGGAACCATGGCACCCACGCCTCACACCCACGCCACCCACTCTGGCTGCTCCCCGCCAGAGCCAGGCCTAAGGTCCCAGGGCTGGGAAGGCACTGGTGACAGCACAGACACCCACATGAGGCACCAAGGGCCTGAAGAGTTTTGCAACATGACTAAGAAACAAAAGGCTCCTTTCCAGAAACTGTCCTCAGAGGCAGAGAGATCTGCAAGGAGTAACCGAAATGTGCAGTGTGTGTTTCAGCTTAGAAGAGCACTGCAGGAAGAGCCTGCTGCGCTGTCCTCAGCTCTTGGGACACCCCTGCTCGAGCCCCACATCTGGGGACCCTGCCACCTTCCGAGACAGCCCTGGGGACCTCGGGGTCCCCAGTGCTATGGCTGCCTCAAGGTCTGGACTGATTCAAAATGTCTGCCTTTCCTGGTCGTTCTGACTCTGGGGGAGCTCGAGGTGGCGAGGACGCCGAGGCGTTTCGTGAGCCAGCCTGCGCGGTGGACAGCTCTCCTCAGCCACTTTCATTGCATTTTCTTGTCACACCACGTGAAGGCATTAGAAAGGACTTCCGAAACAGCTTCAAAAATGGCAAATAAAGGTGGGATCGACATGTTTGAAGACGGAGGGTGGTATCTCAAGGGGGACTAAGGGCAGGGTCTTTTACTTTAACACATTTTTAAAATTAAACATTCACTGAATTTTTTATCACTCCTTGTATGAATTACCTAACAAAGTATAGTTTTAAAGCATCTCAGAGAGTTCCTGGAGAACAGAGGTGGACAATACAATAAACCAGGAGAGCTATAAATGAACTGAATGAAAACCTCAACAAAGTATAACTTTTAAAAAAGAAGCAAACAGGAATTCTGGAGCTAAAGAATACAATGAAAGAAATAAAAAATACTATAACAAACTTCAACAGCCAACTTGGAAAACAAACAAAAAGAATCTGAGAACTCAAACAGGTCATTTCAAAGTTTCCAATTAGAGAAGAAAAATGAAACAGATCGAGGAGAGAACAATTGAGATGGGTTATGTGCACCTGCTAGTTCCTAAAGTGAATGTGATTATCATGTACCACAAACATATACTAATAAAACAATTTTAAAGGAGTGAAGAAAGCCTTCAGGGTCTGTGGAGCCCCACTGAGAAGGAATCCAACACGTACTGGAGCAGTTCCAGAGGAGATAAGAAAGAGAGTGCCTGTAAGCTTGCTTAAGGAAGTAATGGTTGAAAACTTCCCAAGTTTCGGGAAGGAAGTAGACGCCTCGTTTATGAATCTCAAAAGTCTTTAAGTAGGATCAACCCAAAGAAGACTATACAACCAGGTCATCAAATTGTGAAATCAAGGACAAAGAGAATTTTGAAAGAATAGAAAAGTAACTTTTTATCTAAAATGAGACTCTCAGAACACTATGAGAAAATTTCTCAGAAGAAATAATATGGTCAGGAAAAAGGAGAGCTACATATTTGAAGGACTAAAAGAAAACAAGGGAAGCGGAAAGGAATCATATCAACCAGAAAACTGCACCCCATAATATCACCCCTTAAAGACTTCTTATTAAAGGAACTACACAGTCTTTCCCAGATGGCATAAAGGAAAAACCCCAGGGAGACTCAGCACCACTAGACACAGCTCACCAAAGCAGTGTAAGGCAGCTCTTTGGACTGAATCAAAGCTGTGCTGGACAACAGCTCACTGGTCACAGTGACTACAGAAATACAGAACGAGGTCATGCTGCCATGATGGCATGTGAATTACTCTTTACTTTTTTATGCATTTTAATGAGAAAAAAAGATAAAAGAGCTATAAAATAGATTCGAAACAGGTTAGTGGAACACTTACAATAAGCAATGCATTGCATATTATTGTCTTCATGGTGATTATTCAGAGGACAAGATGCAGACATGATACCTTGGCTAAACAGTATCAGTACAAACCTTTCTTCTCCATGACCTAAAAGTACCTGCATATCTATGCTATCTTATGCATACATACATACTTTTTTTTTTTTTAATTTTTTTTTCTTTTTTTTTTTTTTTTGCAGAACCAGTGCTTGAACTCAGGCCCTTGCACTTGCCAGGGAAGTGCTTATTCCACTCAACTGTCTCCCCAACCCCTAAATTCTTAACTTTAATATTAAATCTGAAAGTACAAATTTGTTCATGGTTATACAATGTAAAATGAGAGGAACTGACCACAAGAAACAATAACAGGCTTAGTTACACTCTGGCCTGCCCTACACACAGGCCTGCCTACACACAGGCCTGCCTACACACAGGCCTGCCTACACACAGGCCTACCTACACACAGGGCTACCTACACACAAGGCTACTTACACACAGGCCTACCTACACACAGGCCTACCTACACACAGGCCTGCCTACACACAGGCCTGCCTACACACAGGCCTGCCTACATACAGGCCTACCTACACACAGGCTTACTTAAACACAGGCCTGCCTACACACAGGCCTGCCTACACACAG
>PVKA01049559.1:0-13175 GCA_004027165.1 Ctenomys sociabilis | reverse complement strand
ACAGTTGGGATAGATAATGCTGGGCTTCTACATAATTCTATGATAGGCAAGATCTGCACTAATGGTGGTTGGACAGGATATTATGTTGGCTTTTAGTGCTATGGTCATCCACTAGGTAAATAATTATTGAATTTTTGATATAATTCAGCTATAAAAAAACCTGTAAATATAATATCATGTATGCACCTTGTACAATACCCAAACGTTATGAAAACAGTTTGTAATGTATTAATTCATGGACTCTGTGTGTTTAAGGTGTTTTGAAACTGTCTGATTGGCATTTGTATTTTAATAAAATAAAAATAAATGAAAAAAAAATAAATCAATAAGTATGATTCACCCTTTCAATAAATCCAAAGGCAAAGTTCATGGGATTGTCTTAGTAGACACCAAAAAAGCATTTAACAAGTCAAATATGCATTCATGATAAAAAAATTCATGAATAAAATTGATACAAATGGTCTTTATGTCAACATGATAATGGACATCTATCACATCCAAGAGTTTACATCATACTAAATGGCTCCAAATGTGAAACTATCACTGCATCCAGGAGCAGGATAAGGATTTCCATGATCACAACTCCTGCTGCACGTAGTTATGGAAACATTTGTCAGAACAATTATTCAAAAAATAAGGAATGAGGATAGAAAAGGAAGAAGTCCATTTGTCATTATTTGCAGGTGACATGATATTCTGCATAGAAGACCAAACATACTTTAACCAAATGTTGGTAGAGTTGAGAAGCAAATTAATGAAGGTAGCTGGATATAAAATAAGCACTGAAAATCATTATGATTCTCTACATCAATATTAAATTTCATGAAAGAGAAATTAGGGAACTCACACCTTTCATTATATCAAAGAATTGAAGTATTTAGCAATGAATCTAACACACGAAGGAAAAGAGCTCTACTCTGAAATTGTAGTACTCTGTAAAAGAAGATCAAAGAGCATGTCCGAAAATGGAAAAATAACCCTTGCTCCTGGATAGAGCCAGCAACATGTGAACATGGCCACAGTGAAGGCAGCTGTACTCAGCCTCTATCAGGATTTGATGGGGTTCCAATAAAATGGGTCACCTTTGTGGTGTGGGAATTACTGCAAAGAATCAGTAACAAGGCTTTCACCCTCAGGTAACTCACAGAATAAGGAAAATTTCCTACCTCAGACAGAAGACTAATATCTAGGACATGGAAAGGATTTTTAAAATCCACACATTTAAGTCCAAAATGAGCATCTGAGGCAAATACTTATTTATCAGAAGAAAAAAAACATAAATGGCAAAAAGTGCACGAATAAAAATCCACACGATTGGCCATTCTAGAGATGTAAATGGAAACAATGCTGGCATATATATATCTCTCCCTGGAAAGTCATCAACAAATAGCACATGCTAGAGGGGCTACTGAGGAAAAGCAACACTTCTCTACTGTTGTGGGAGGAGTCACTAAGGAAACCACTGTGGAATCGGTGTGGAGCTTCCTCAAATCTAGGATTGGAGGTCTGGGTCAGTGAAGCTAGTCCCCTCTGGGAGTGTTCCAAGAAGAATTCAAAGCATCCTACCATAACAATACATGCACACCACGTGGCTAGCAGCAGTTTGTAGCAGCTAGATCTTGGATACAGGCAAGTTTAGGAATGGATACACAAGATGTGGGGAAGTCTCGTTCTGTGGAGTTTGTTCAACCATAAAGAAGGATAAACGAGTCATTTCTGTGTAAATGGATGCAACTTGATAACATAGTGTAAATGAAATATATCAGGCACACCTTTACCCATCACACCCTAGTGGGAGAAATGGAGGGGATAAATATGGACTAAACGGTGTGACAGACATTGAGAAAGTGAAAGAGAATTTTCAAATGAGGATTAAAAATAATGGGTGCAGATGAGGGGAAGGAATGAAAGAAAAAAGTAAAAAAGAAGAGAAAGAAAATGATTGGAAACAAAACTTTTGTAAATAAGAAAGGGAAGAGGGCTGGGGGGGGGGGAAGAAGAAAGGAATACCGTGTTCAGATACCAATTTCCTCTAGGGAGTATGATAAATGTATATAAAATGTAGCAAAGGATTAATTTTAAACGTTCTCATTAAGTTAGGAGGATTGTTCTTTCTCGTTGTTGCTGTTCTGTTGCCATGAGCTGGTGCTCCCTGCCATGTGCACCTCTGCCTTGGAGCCAGCTGAATATGGACTGAAACCTCCAGTAACTGTGAACTAAATAGGCCTTTCCTTCCTTCATTTTGGGTGTTGGGCATTTGTCCCAGCAATGAGAGAAGAGGTAACTAAGACAGCATGGCATGCGGTTCTGCGGATGGATTGGAACCTGGGTCCTTTTGCTTGCCTGGCAGGCGCTTAGGCAGCTGAGCTATCTCTCTGGCCCTCATAGTTTTATTTCTTTGGGTACAGTCTCGCTTTGCAGTTCTGGCTGACTTGGAACTCACCTAGAGCTTCTGGTCAGCTTGGAACTCGTTGCGAGGCTCCAGCCCCTCAGCTTCCCATTGTTGAGACGAGAGATCTGTACACCACACACACCCAGCTTGCAGACTTGTTGGAAACATGGATCTTTTCCTTCTTGCATCTTTGGTTTTGGAGGCAGGGCATTGCTGCTCAGGCTAGGCTGGCCTCGAACTCTCAACCCTCCTGCCTCCCCATCCTGCATGGTCCAGTTGCCGCTGTGTGCCACCACGCTTCACTTCAATGTGAACTCTGCAGCAGAGGTCTAAACGGGCCCTCCTTGAGAAGGGCCTCCTCTCACCTACACTGCCTTATTTCTTCTTGATTGAACGCCACCCAAATATGTTCCAGTTGAGATCTTCCTGGCAGCACATCTGCTCTGTGCAGGCAGACACTTCTCTTTGCCCTCAACAGCCTAGGGTTCTAACAGTCAGTCTGTCAGTCTGTCTGTCTGTCTTTCTATCGATTTCTATCTATATCTCTATCATTGAATCTCTGCCTCTGTCTTTCTCTCCCTATCTCTGTCTCTCCCTCTGTCTCTCCCTCTCTCTCTGCCCGGTCTCTCTCTCTCTCTCCCTCTCTATCTCTCTCTGCCCCATCTCTCTTTCTCTCTCTCCCACCCTCGCCCTCGGTCTCTCCGTTTCTTGGTCTCCCTCAAGCTGTCTCTCTATCCATCTTGCCATCTTCAACCCGTGAACTGTTGGCCCTCTGCCATGTGCCACTGTGCCCTGGAGCCAGGTGATTGTGGATGTACACCTCCACCAACTGTGAGCTCCATCAACTTTGTTCCTATGAGAAAACAAAACCAAAACACACCAACAAACAACAAAGCTAGGATCCCCAAGGATGGTGCTTCATGCCTGTAATCCCAGCACCTTTTGCTGAAGGATTCAGCACCTTTCGCAGAAGGATTGTGGTGAGTTCCAGGCCATCCTGGATGGACTCCATAGCATGTGGCAGACCAGCCTGAAATATGCAGGGAGATGCTGAGCCCCAAGCCCGGAAAAGAAGACACCGAAGGCACTCTTGCAAAGCAGGGTGTACTAGCAACGGCCGTCCTCCAAGCACTTAGGTGGCCAGGCTGGAGTGCACAGCGACACTTGACCCAAGAAGAAAAGTGAAACAAACTAAGGTGGGCTTGTCCTCGGCGGGTGCAGCCCACCCTGGCTCGTGGTCCCAGCCCAGAGCACAGCCTCACTGGGCCTGTCATCCATGGGAGGAGAATGGGACCTCGGAGTGCCATTTTCCCAGGCGAATGCAGCCCAGGGAGGTTTTCGTGAAGTGAAGGAAAGCGGCCTGGGGCCAGGGGCCAGCGGCCAGCGGCCAGTGGCCCGGACCGCAGTGGCCCGCAGAGCCGGCCCTGCTCTTGTGTGCTTCCAGCCAAACCCAAGGACTTTGTCAGGTGTGTGCCTCAGGAGTCGGGCGGTGAAGGGTGGTGACTTAATCCTCTTCCTCCCTGAACCGAGCAGGGGCGCAGGTGAGCTTACACCTCCCCGCCCTAGGATTTAGGCTCCGGCCCGCACACTGTAAGAAGACGCGCGCCCGCAGCAGACGCGGCTGCCCTTTTGCTTTGCCGCAGCCATGCAGCTGCTTGCATCAGCTTCGGAGGAGCAGAGCCTGGGCTGGGTTTGTGCAGAGCCCCAGGAGCCCGCGGGCCTGAGCCCAGAGCAGGCTTGGGCCTGGGCCCTGGATCACTTTGAGGCCCTGTGCCGCCATTCTTGCCCGAGCTGTGGAGAGGCGGACTCCCAGAAGGCCGACCCTGGCACTGGGTCCACTCGCCAGACGGAGCCTCGGCCAGAGGAGCCAGGGGACAGAAACGCAGCCGAGACCCACAGGGCCAGCACGACGACGTGGACCACACCGCAGAGGAGCTCCAGTCACCTGAGGGTGAGCCAGAAGCCACGGTCGAGATGGCCCAAGCCACCCTGAGGCAGCCGGGAGAGGCCCGAGTCGGCGCAGCCAGACGAATCCAGGCGCGGAGTGTGTGCTGCTGTCCGGCGTGCCCCAGGAAGCTGCGGAAGACCCAGCCTCACCGCAGCCAGGAAGCCGAAGAGGAAAGGATCGCTGGCCTTGGGAGCCGGCCTCAGCTCCACGCCCTCCCGCGGCCGTCCTGGGAGGAGCCCGGCCACCTTCAGTGAGGGCCTACCTACTGTGCCTGTGTGGACTGCTGCGCTCCAACTGTGCCCTGCACCCTCAGCACCCCTTGACGTCTCCGGATGGCACTTCTCTTCTCCCTTCTTCCCTGCCTCTTGCCCTGGACGACCGAGCAAAGACTTTTCGGAGCACCCAGACTCTCTCCCGTCATCTATCTGCTCGCGTTCCCCTTAGCTCCTGGACCTTGTTGCGCTCTACTACATGGCTCGGACAGCTCGTCTTCATGCAAACCCTAGGCCAAAAATAAAGCATTGCCTCTCCCTTCAAATAGAATAGAATAGAATAGAATAGAATAGAATAGAATAGAATAGAATAGAATAGAATAGAATAGAATAGAATAGAATAGAATAGAATAGAATAGAATAGAATAGAATAGAATAGAATAGAATAAAATAAGTTAGGAAAAGAAATTGTTTATTCAGTTTAATTTTTTTTATTTATTTTTCTTTTTCTCCTCACATTCTGTAGGGATGTAGAGTTTAACATATCAATACTTAATGGAAAATGCCTGTTCTATGCTATGACTAACATGCTTGATATTCAGACAGACAGTGAGATTAAACTCAACTGCATTTGTTATAGGGTAACAAGATCATTAAGCTTCTCTCGTGGAGAGTTAACAGCTTAAGTTTGCAGACCAGAAATTAGAGAAAAAGAAGGGTTTCAAAGACACACAACATTTTGACCCTGACCTTTCAAGGTCCATGAGGCCTCAGGACATAGGAGAACCTGGACTGTAACATCGTGTAACTCAGTGATGGGCCAAATTTTCCAACCAAGGAGCTATGGGCCCCAGAGGAAAGCTTGTGGGTGGACTTTGCGTCATGCACAAGATGTTGGCTTTAGGCACAGGTGGAACGCAAGGGCTCTGAGGATAAGAAACCTTCCACTTAGATTTCCAAAGGCCTGAGAGCCAAGCAGTGTGTCCCTGGGGGTCGTGAGTGTGTGCAGCAAAGAGAAACCTGGTGGGCAATGTAAACCCCATATTTTGGAAAATCTAGGAATGTGGATCATCTAGGAAAAGCTGCAAGAAAGAGTAAAGCTGGCCTAAGAGAGAAGCCATGGAAGCTACTATCAAAGTGCCATAGAGGTGGATCCCCATGGAGCTCACAATTTGCCACAGTTGCTTTGGATGTTGAATGTGGAACTACAGGACTAGCTGTTTGCCCTGCTGAATTTTGATCTTGGTTCTGAGTGGTTTGGTCCAATATATATATATATATATATATATATATATATATATATATATATATATATATATATATATATATATATATATATATATATTTGCTTTGTATACCCCTACTTATACCTTTTGAAAAGGGAATGCTTATCTTGTGCCACTAAATTTTGGAAGTTTTAACTTTTCATTTGTACAGGGGCTGACAACTAAGAGTTTGCCTTAGCTCTTAGAGGAGACTTGGAAATTGAACTTTTCACCAAGGCAGAAACTGTTGGGACTTTGGCAAATCTTAGAGACGGGCTAAAATGTCTTTTGCATAAAGGGATGCACACGAGTGTTTGTGGGGCTAGGCGTGGAATGCTATGGATCCTGTCTAGTTGTCCACACAAAGCCTTTTGAAGTCACTGGGCAGCTTCTAGAGTTTGAGATCCATTCATGGTCTAATGCTAGGCTTATGGGTGTGAGTGCTACACCCACCCCGTGCTTGGTATTCCGCTTACAGTATGAGATAGGCTTACTGCGTGCCACAGCTGCTGCTCCTCACTTCTTTGCTATCTCCACTATTATGAATTGCTGCCCTTTTCCATTTGCTACTCTGCCTTGAAGCCAGCTGAATAGGAACTGAAACCTCCACAAACTATGAGGAAATTAAACCATTCCTTCCTTGAAAAAAAAATGAATATATTAGGTAAAGAGGGGACTGTCCTCAACTTAATTAAGCATACACATTAAAAGGTCCGATGCGATGGCTCATACAATTATCACAGCACTGAGTAGTTATAGTCGTGCAGGCTGGAAAGCCACTTGCCTGGCGAGTTCCTATCTCAAATCACAGGGATACATCTCACTGTGATGGTCCTAAGTTCAACTCCAAGTGCTAGAAAAACGGAAAAGCTAGATGCATGATTCACCAAGAGAAACCAGAAACTTCCTGAGTGGAATGAGGAGGCAGGTGAGGGGCCCTCGCCCAGCCTGCTCGAGCCTTGCCTGCGGGTCCTGGCTGCCGCCCTCAGACAGGAAAGGGCAGGAGCACAAGGTGGGAAGGAGCAGACAGAAAGAGCTCTGTGCAGGGGTGGCAGGAGAGTCCAAGGGGAAAATCCGAGTGATTTGAGCAAAAGAAAGATGTTCCTGGATCTCATACCTGGTGACAGCAAGGCTAATTCTAGCTTGATATAAAAGTCAGTTCCTTGTGTGGCCGCAGCTGTGAGCAAGGGGTGACACTGAACACAGTCCACCTCTGTGCACCCCCTCTGAACTCCTACTGCATGGCGGGAGGTTGATACTGTGAAGTTAAGCATGAAGGTGCTATGGCAATACTCAGTCCATGCCACAGATCGGGGCTCTTTTGAAAAGTTATCTCTAACAGCTAGTTGTGGTGGCAGAAGTCTGTAATTCCAGCCTAGGAGGCTGAGTCAAGGAACCTAAATGCAGAACAAGACTGGGCAGTGCAGCACTTAAGCAGAGGCTGTGGAAAATCAGCGTATGGAGCCCACGCCATTCTGCGTGGAATGCATTCGGCTCCAGGAGAAACTCCATAGAGATCTGATGATGGCTAAGGGCATTCCGGGCCAAGAGAGGAGCTAGCACATCATTTTTATGTTGCTTCTTTTTCGTGCTTCTTTTCTGTTATTTGAACAAATTCCAGGTCATCAGCCTAAAGAACAGTCTCATTCACACACACTGGGGAATGCAACGAAAATAACACCTGAAAGTGGAGCAGGGCATGAAGGGTGCAAGGTGAGACCCCAACCTGGCCTGTGGAGAGCAGTCTCACCTGTGGAGCTGAGAAGAGAGCAGGGGCCACAGCAGAGCTCACTTGGAGGTGGAGGAAGCCCTATGGTTTCCTGGGGGAAAGGTCTCTGTGTGTCACTTGGAAGTCCCTGAGCTCCGAGCACAATTGCCCCTGGACATTTTCTGAATTAAGTCCAGCTCTGCATGACAATTTCTTCTGGAACTGCCTAAGGCTGTCCAGTTATTCCCAGGGTTCTACCACTCTGAGCAGTGACTGGCATCTGCTTTCTGTACTTCTCAGTCGCATCTCAAATCTTCTATTGGCTCTGCTGAGCCTCAAAGAGCAGCATTCCAAGAACCACAAGGACAGAGCCAGCCAGGTGTATGCGGATGAGATTCCCCATAGTGTAGTCCTGGACTTGAGGGGCTGTAGGGGGACAGAGAGGTCACAGAGGTAAGGAGTGATGGCATGGATTCCAGGGTCTCTTCTGTCCACCTAGCCACCTACCTGCCCTGGACAGAATTAGGTCCATTGTGTCCATCACCATAACTGAGATTTTTCCTCCCCTCTCTGCACTCTGAGTGGATCTGTGGTGGGTGAGGGCCTCAGTGGCTGTTGAGCACCAGGGTCAAAGAGCAGGAGCTGCAGTGTTGAAGAGACCCACCCTGTGCCTGAGGTCCCCCTCCTGTGTGTCCTCCTTCTGAGGTAACTCAGTGTGGCCCTGAGTGATCCCTCTCCCTGCTGAGCTCTGACTCTGATCTCAGTAGCCCTCTTAGGGTTTTCTTTCATCACCTACAACTTTCTTAATTATGACATAGTGCCATGCTGTCCCCACCCAAGGAGGCTACAAATGAGAAAATCCAGGACCAGAAAAGGACTCTCCTGCCTTGGTCCTGTCCACACATGCACTTGAAGTCCTGGTCTCTGGACATCAGTGGGACTAAGTGTGGTATGAGAGTCAAGATGGACTGAGAGCTACCAGGCAGCCTGGACACAGGAAGCTGGGAACAGAGCAGGGGACTCTCCTGCAGAGTGAACGCTGGGACAGTCTTCAGCTCAGACTCAGCTGGGGCAAACTTCCAGTGGCTACAAGAGCCCCATCAGAGCCCATACACCTCAGGGACTGAGCCTGCTGAGCTCTGCACTTTGGCCCTGACACTTCTGCTTATCTGACACGTCCACTGAGAGGGGACCTCAGCCTGCGCTTGGACAAGGTGCATACTCCCACCTGTCCTAGCACTTGCTGTTCCCTGGCAGGATAGCTCAGCCCTGAGACAGTCCCATGCATGTCCTGGGTTCAGGTCTCTGCTGAGGCTCTTGTGCTCAGAGCGTCCCCTCTGCACCTTTCCCTAGAGCCCTCCTTGCCCTCCCCACAGCTCTCTGCCCCACCCTTCCTGTGTCACTCATGGCGCTGTGTACTTAGGGGATTTCTGTGCTCTATCACTGCTGTCTGTCTGTCCAAGCACTGTGCCACTTGTGGTCACAGATCCTGGGTACTGCTGGGCACCCATCCACACTCCCAGCCTCACAGACAGCCCTGGGGAGGAAGTCCTCCATGTGTAGCTGATGATTGAGACTGCAGGGAGGAGAGGCTGGGCTAGAGGGACACAGCTCCTCACTCCCAGGGCCTCAGCTTCCAGGGACCTTGGTAAGGCTCGGGGCAGTGACAGAGAAGAGCATCCTCACCTTTGGAAAGCTCTAGGACTTGAAGGCAGGAGGTGCAGATTTATGCAAGGAACCTACTCAGTGTGGAAGAACAGAGACAATAATACAGTGGGCTGAAAGGGGGTGGGTCATGGACAGGAATAGTTACTTGGTGGCTGAAGGAGTCCTCTGGGGAGGTGGCAGCAGACCTGGGTCCTGGTGACCAGATTGAGCTTGCTCTTAGACACTTCCTGCATGTGCAGTGCCTCCTGCTGGTCAGAGTCAGATCCAGGTTCCTCTGGCCTGTGGGGCTACAGACACAGATACTGACTTCTTGTGGTACAAGTCCAAGTCTGTCCTCCACTCCTTACCTGCTTTCATGTGTTGGCCCTAATGCTGGACTTACAAGAGCACAAGGACTGCAAATAGGAAAAGGAAGGCCACCAAACCCATGTCAGGACTTTCAGGTTCCTATCCAGGCTTTGGTCATGATTGATGTCTATATTAGAAAGAGAATCGCGGCTCTTGCTCTTTGCCACTGCCAGAAAGGTTATTCTCTACCTTGTGCCTCTCTGCCTTGGAGCCAGCTGAACATGGACTGAAACCTCCTGTAACTGTCTAAAAATCTTTGAAAACTGATCATGCGACACCCACCCAGCCCCAGAGACTGGGCTGAGACAGCGGCTGACTCCAGCAGCCTCCTGGATCCCGCCCCAAGCCCTCCCAGTGAGTGGGAATTTGCAGGACTCACAAGGCACATGTTTTGGCAAATAGGTCTCTAGGCCCTAACCATCCAGAAGAAGAGTATAAAAATGAGGTATACAATGTGGGGCCATGATAATAAGTTGAGCTGTAAATGGCTATGGTCGACAACTTCTTCGGATAACTCACTATTGCTGTGGAATGCTGGACTCTGTTGGATTGTGTCGTCGAGTTCAGGCACCTAAATTGGTTAAATGACAATGGAGTGCCCATCTCTGACAGGTGTAGACAAAGGAAGGGGTATAGAAAGGAAGAACCATGATGTGTGTGTATGGACAGTACAGTTGGGATAGATAACACCGTGCTTCTACATAATTCTATGAGAGGCAAGTATGTACTAATGGTGGTTGGACAGGATATTATGTCAGCTTCTAGTACTATGGACAACCACTAGGAAAATAACAAGGTAGAAAGTATTAATTATTGAATCCTTGATATAATTCAGGTATAAAAAATAAGATATGTAAACAGCTACACTCTCTTAATCTAATGATAAGAGACATCTGCTATAATAATGTCTGTAAGTATAATATCATGTATGCACCTTGTATGATACCAAAACATTATGAAAACAGTTTGCAATGTATTAATTAATCAAATCTGACTTGCTAAGGTGTCTTAAAACTGTCTCATTGATATTTGTACTTCAATAAAATACAAAACAAATCAAAAAAAAAGAAAACTGAAAACAAAAAAGAAGGAGAATCTCTTCAGCAATGACCCTGCCTTTGGGAGTTTGCATTCACGGCCTCCAACACTCTCAATCTTGAGACACAACCCTGCTGCTCCCACCCGGGTAGGCTACAGATGAGAAAATCCAGGACTAGACAGGGAGTCTCCTGCCTGGGTCCTGTCCATACCTGCACTTGAATTCCTGTTCTCTGAACACCAGCTGGACTGAGTCTGGAAAGAAGGCTGAGATGGTCTGAGAGGCTCCAGGCAGCCTGGACACAGGACTCTCCTGCTGGGGACCTGGGCACTGAGGGTGAGTGTAGAATCCACAGAGGGTCCTGTGAATGAGCCTGGTGGGCCATGAGTGCTAGGACCAGGTGATCCTGGAAATGAAGACAGGAAAAGCTGAAGGCCAAGTTGGTGCAGGACACCATCCTAGGCAGGCTGTGCAGTCACCCCCAAGATCTCCCGCATGACACCCCTGACCACAGGGCAGTTGCCAAATTCAAGTCAAAGGCCTTGTTAGGTCACCTTGAAGGAACACTGTGACATTAGAAGAATTCTCCTCCCCCAGCTGGAGTTACTAGGTCTTGCTCCCTCCAACTGAGAAACAATGTCTCTAGGGTTATAAGGCCATTAGTGACTCTTTGAGCTAAGAGATGACAGACCAGGAGCTCCAGGGGTGACTTGGATAACACCTGTGGACTTCTCCTGTCAGAACCATAGCATCTGAATGTGTCACATTGTGCCCAGGAAACACAGGGCCCACAGGGAATATGGCCTGGAAAATTCTTTTGGGAGGTTGTGACTTCTGGGTCCAGGAAATCTTGTCTCCTTTCTCAGTCAGAATGAACCAGTCAAATCCTCTCTGTGAATAACACTGGAGGGTAATATTCCCTCCTGAGGTCACCACAGGGCTGGGCAGGGCTGAGAAGCTAGGGTTGCTGTACACTCCTAGGAAAGAAGGAGGCACCAAGTGGAATTGACTCTCACGTGTCAAATTGTCCCCAGGGATGGACTGAGAGAGGGTTACACCCCTGAGAGCAGACCCCTTCCTGAGAGCAGAGCCAGGGGGTAGGACCCTCAGCAACCTCTCAACTGTCACCACCAGCTCCAGGGGCTCACTGTGCTGTGACAAGCCAGCAGAGCTGCGATAGACACAGTGATATCGGCCTGCATCATCTTTTGTCATGAATGTGATGAAGAACTCAGCCTTGTCAAGTGAAATTGATAGTACTGAGGTCCTCCATCCTCCTTCTCTGTGCAGACAGTACTTCTGGGTCCCCAGTGTTCCCTGACACCAGATGCTCACAGAACTCCCCCAGGGGATCACAGAGCCTGATATGGCCTAGACCATGGGTTTGGGGAGAGAACCTGAAGGGAAGTCAGAGGCTGAGTCCTGGACCTTCTTCATCCTGTACATCATCTCAGGGTCTCTCCCCGCAATCACCCTGAGCCAAAGTCTGCCTGTCCCCAACTGATGCCAAGAAGCTAAGGACAGGTCAGAACATGGGTGCTTGGGTAGACTTACCTGCGGGTCCTTGCAGCCCCATTTGCAGACTCAGCCCTGGAGAAGAGTTTTCTGGGCTGTCAGAGGCCCCAGTGGGTGCCTCAGTTGATTTCCCCTTTCCACACCAGCCTCTTGTTCCCAGAACTGACCTAGAGAGAATAGACTGAGCACTGTGGGCATCCTGTTGCCAGCTCTGACAGAAGAGACCTCAGCACTGCAGGGTGACCAGAAGAACGGAAGTGGAAATTCAGACTTCACCGCCCCTCGATCCCAACTCTGTGGACCCACTCAAAGGGGTCAGAGAGCATTGACCTGGGCCCAGCCTTGGTTGCTGCAGACTCTGGATCCAATGCTCCATGGAGAAATCTCAGTCTGTATCTGAGCTCTCTCTGGATCCCACATGGCAGGAGCCACAGTCATTAAAGGAAGGACCCCGGCTCTGGTTTTCACGGCTGCAAAAGCCAGGACTCCAGCCAGGACACTTATCTTCTGCGAGCCAATATTTTGGTTCTAGCACTTGAAGATCAGTGAGGACTCAGGTCATAAGGCAACCTGTTTTGTGACATTCTATGACTCAGTGATGTCCCAAATTCTCTGGACATGGAGACTATGGTGCCACAGAGAAAAGTGAGCTACTTTCATAATGTACTATTTTGTCCTCAGTGTCAGGCAATGTCTTCATATTGTTCATCTCTGCTATGTATAAATTCTATGTTGTATTTTATTTCATTTGTCTTTTTTTTTTAGAGCTGTCTCTAGCAGGAGTTTAATAGCAGGAGTTGGGGTCATCTCGTTTATCCCTTCACAAAGGAGTAAACCAAGGCATGAAAACAGTACAATGGGGCAATGCACTGGGTTGGACAGTGACCCGTCCAGCAGGCCAGTCACCGCAGGTCGCCTGGGGGAGGAGTGGGGACTGACAAAGACATGGAACAGGGACGCGAGAAATGGAGACAAGACAGGATTCTGATCAAGTCTCGTTTATTCAAGGAAGTGAAGTAGCTTATATAGCAGAGGGGAGGGAAGTCAACGTCATCAATGAGGTAGATACATTAGGGTAAT
>PVKA01049558.1:0-13096 GCA_004027165.1 Ctenomys sociabilis | reverse complement strand
AGTGTGGTCACCGAACGTCTATGGCCACTTTGGGCACTTGAGACCTATCAGGAAGATCCTTGTCCCAGTGGCTTGTACAGTCTTACAGGGGGTAAGAGATCAATTACAGACTTGGGGGCCCAGGATATACCTCAGTAGCACAGAGTCTGCCTGGCAAGCACAAGGTTGGGAGTTTGATTCCCATTACCGAAACAAAACAAAATAATTACCAGGCACACCACCAAGCATAGATGTATTACAGGGTGACAGGAAAAGACAGCAGTAGCGGAGAGAGAAGGTGTGGATTGACCAAAGGCTCGTTGGGGGAGGTCTCCTTGCAGAGATAATCTAACTGGGTAGTGTTGGGGAGTGAATCCCAGACGGAGAGAAGAGACAGCGCCAAAGGCAGTGTGCCTCATTTCTACAAGAAACTCACAACAAACTCTTGAATATATGCTCAAGGTCAGAATCCCAAACTTGCACTGAAGTCCAGTGCAGGTGGCCCAGGAATCAGTGTTTGCCTTGTTCTGGTCACTGCCTGCCCTTCTGCAACCTGTCCTTTGTGTGGAGGAGCTAGACTTTTAGATTAATCCTTCCATTTAGGAAATAGTCTACAGAATATGCCAAAGGGATTTTATTTATTTTTATTTTTATTTTATTTTTTTGTCTTTTTGAGACAGGTTCTCACTATGCAGTTCAGGCTGGCCTTAAGCTCACTTTGTAGGCCAAAGGGATTTTAAAAAGTAGTTTCCCCTTAGGATGCTACTTTCTTTCTCCTTAACAAAATGTAAAATCTCAGGTTTCAGCATCTGATCCTAACCAGCCACTGCAAGGTGACAGGTCAGAGCTGTGGGGATCTGGTTGGCCGTGGGGAAGGGTGTCAGTATGTGGTATGTAAACAAAAGAACTTTCTGAGGCAGGGAGTTGGCTCAGTAGAATAAGCGCTTCCCTGGCAAGCCTAAGGATCTGAGTTCAATTCCCAGTTCCACCAAAGAACCCAAACAAAAACAAAGAACTTTCACTCACCCCATCCCCTGCCATCACCTAAGGCCTGTCTTATACCTGTGGTGAAAATAGGTGCAACTCAACAACTACAAGGAAAAGCTTGGCTTATAGTGATCAGAGATGGGAGCATAGTCAACACAGACAATACAGATTGACAGCAAGGTCAGTGTTGCTCAAGGTGATATCAGCAAGCAAAGAGATTAACAGAGGTCTCAGACTGATGTCTGGGGAGTTGTCTGTGCCTGTGTGGCCCATCATAGCCCCAGTGGTCTGGACTCGCAAGGAGTACAGCAGCCGTCAAGGCCTGAGCATCCGCCTGTGGTCGGAAGGCCTACATTTGCACACCTGGGAGGTGTAGGCAGCAGGGTCACCATGAATTCAAGTGCAGCCTGCACTACATAGTGAGTTCAAGGCCAGGGAGGCCTTATCTCAGAAAACCAAACCAAAAACAAAGACAAAAAAATGGTAACAACAACCAGGTAGGCTTGGGTCATGGCTTCACCTGTTTTTTTCCCACAAGCACTAAGCACTGAACTTAGGACCTTCACACTAAGCTATATCCTCTGTGCTTTAAACAAATCAAAAATTTTTTGAGGGAGGGTCTTTCAAGTCACTAAAGTGCCCAGGCTGGGCTGGAATTTGTCATTCTTCTGCCTTTGCCTCCAAGAGTGCTGCCTTCTAGCTGTGTGACCAAAAGCAAGCTATTCATCGCTCGTAGTCTCTGTCTTCTTCTCTGTAAAATTGGGAATAATTCTAGGATTAGTGTGAGATAGTGAGGGTAAGGCATATATCATTACCTAGAATGTAGTGTGTTCACTAAATGTTAGAAATCAAAAGGGAAAATCTATATAAAAGGAACTGTTCTCTCAGAACTTTTTTTTTTTTTTTTTTTTTTTTGCAGAACCAAGGATTGAACTCAGGCCCTTGCGCTTGCCAGGGAAGTGCTTATTCCACTGAGCCATCTCTCTGGCCAGAACTTTTTTTTTAAGAGCAGAATATTTATTAGGGGAAAGAAAACTTCTGTCTAAGAGGGACAGAAGGGGTGCCCGAGCGGGTTGTCCCCCTAGAACTTTGTTTTGCAGCTGCCTAGCTCTGTAACCTCCTCGTGGCTTTGTAATTACTTTCTGGACCCCCGTAAGCATGAGAGCATAACTGAACACGCAGGACACCTGATTGTACCTCTGTACCAAGCTTCATAGACTGATGATCGTTAATCTGCCCCTGTAGCTGATGCTGTCAACCTCCTTGCTAATCAGAAGAACTATAGGCTGCTCTTTCTCATCTTCATTCCTCCTTCAATGTGTGGCATGTAGAAGCCCAGCCCACCAGAGGTCGGGCCTGTTATTTGGGGAGTGATCCCAGGCAGTGCCCATTGAGGTAAATCAATCTAACGTGGTGTGGTTCAAGTGTTTCTGCTTGCCATTACAAAGTTATTAGGCAAGATATGATTGGGAAAGGGCTACTGAAAATTGGTTTCTTCCCTGGCAAGTGCAAGGGCCTGAGTTCAATCCCTGGTTCTGCAAAAAAAAAAAAAAAAGAAAGAAAAAAAAGAAAATCAGTTTCAAGTTAATTTGCATTGTACAATGTGCAAATTGACATGATTAGTATTTTAGAAGTATACAGCATGGACTGGGGATACAGCTCAGTGGCAGGGTGCTTGCCTAGCACATGTACATCCCTAGGTTCAATCCCCAGCATCAAGGAGACCAAATCAAAACCAAAACCCATCATGAAACAATCACACACGTGCACGCACGCATGCCCCACCTGATTGAATGTTGCACACACCCTTTGCAGTAGGAAAGCCATTTTCTTTTACCCTTTTCATGCCGCTTCCAAAATAATATTAGGTTTGAACAAGTGCTATTTTCTAACTATTGTACAATATGTGAAAAAAACATTCAGAACATGGTTATTTTATTGATATACTTGACTTGGTGTTAACTCACTTAATCCTCATGTATTTCCCCCTTCTTTTTAACACTGAGCACAGAGTATTATTATTTTTTTAAGTTTTGATTTGTTTTTCCTCATAGGATTTCCAGGAATTCCTATGTTACAGGATAAAACTATCTTCTACACCTTTCAAAAAGTTTATCATGTTGTAGCTGCTCAATAATCGTAATTGTTTTCAGGCTGGGTATATAGTTGGCAAGTGTCTGTCTGGCAAGTACAAGGTTGTGAGTTCAAATCCCAGTACAAAAACAAAACAGTTGTTTGCAATTTTTTTTTTTTTTTTTTTTTTTGCAGAAAGAATATATGCATACGAGCAGCTTCACTTTGGGCCCTTATACTGTTCCCAAGTGCTGTTAGTTAACACTTTTGTTTTGAAATTTCCCTCAGAGTCCAGGTACTTCAGATATTTGCAATGATAACAGATCTTCCTAGGAAAGGGATGTAATTCAGAACTAAACTTGACAAGGTGACTAAATAATAACATTTTTGTTCAGAGAGTAATAGGATAATTTAGCTAGGCATGGTGGTGAGTGCTTATAATCCCATTTAATTAAAGGCTGAGTCTGGAAAATTTCAAGTTCAGATCCATTCTGGGCAACCTAGTGAGACCCTGTCTCAAAAATTGAGAAGAAAAAAAGAATTTGCGGTGTAGTTTAATGGTAGAGCTCTTGCATAACATGTGAGGCCCCAGGCTCATTCCCCACTACCTCACTCCATAAAAAAGAAAGAAAATTTTATAAAGATGGTTTTCTTTCTTGGATAGTTTAAAAACCATGTTTTTGGTTTTTTTTGTTTTTTTTTTTTTGCAGAATCAGGGATTGAACTCAGGCCCTTGGGCTTGCCAGGGAAGCGCTTATTCCACTAAGCCATCTTCCCAGCCCCTTAAAAACCAGTTTTAAATAACTTCCAAAAGAAGTTGTGCTTAACAGTAATCTCTGGAATAAACTCTAATCCCCCTGGAGCCTGTATTTTGAAAGGTAACATTCACATAGAAATCTTGATAAGCCCATTATCTTATGCATTTATAAAAAGAACAAAAAAGTTTCCAGACTAGCACAGAAATAGAGTAAAGCTGTATGAAATGCAGTGTTTGAAAATTCAAGTACAAAGTTAGGGAGAAAAGTTTAATACTTAGTTGCATCACAAGAATAAAGCCAATTTTCCTAGAACAAATTACTCTGAATGTTTTCTTAACAGTGGAGATGGAATCCAGGGCCTTCACACTGAACTACATTCTCAAACCTTTTTCAAAAATTTGTTAATTTTAAGCTAGGATATTTCTGAGTCACCCAGGCTGGACCTGAATTTGTGATGTGCCTGCCTCACCCTCCCAGAGTGCTGGGATCACAGGTGTGCACTGCCCTGCCCAGCTCTAATGGGACTTTGATAGGGAACGAGGAGTAGACTGCTGGAGAGGAGAGAAGCAGATACGCTGAGCTCAACTGAGGTAGTGGCCCAAGTTTTGGCTGGTGAATTTGGAGCCGATTAGAAGAAATGGATTGTTCAGAGAGATATTTGTAATGATCCTGAAGAAAGAGGCCTGATTAAACACTTCTCCCTGACATCAGAGAACATGACTTTAGTGACATGTTCTCTGGATTCAGGGCCACTTTCCACTGGACAGTGTCAGGTAAACACTGCCGAACTTTATCTCTGGACCCCATTTTTCATGTTTCCACACTTATCCTTCTGTTGGTTCAGTGTCATAGGTGGAAGAATCTCACTCCACAAATAGCCCTTTGTTGTTTTCTGCATTTGCCCACCTTTTTTCTACATGTTAGGCCAAACTTAGATGAAAAGATGCCAAAAGTGCTTTGAGTCCTCCTGCCTCCTGCCAAGGTTCTTGCTGCAGCTTCTGCAGACTAATCAGGTGTTCAGAGAGGGGCCCAGCTGACAATATAAGGTAAGAATTTTCTTTGTTCTTTCCCCCTAGCATGACTGTTGCTTTTCTTTTCTCTCCAGCTTTTGGCCTCTCTCTAAAGGATGGTGGTGCTTCTATGTAGTGTCTGGGCCCTGCTGGTCTGGATTCCTCGCCCAGGTGAGGTTGCTTGGGAACGGTTCTGTAGTATGTGCTGAAAGGTTCAGGCCGAAGGTCAGGCAGGATAGGGATGGGAATCCCTGGGCGGGGTGGCACATGAGTATTCGCTCACCTCGGCCCGTGGGAGAGATGTCGGTTGATTGATTCACCAGCACACAGCACCTTTAGGTGTCTTTGGCTTGTAATTGGGATGACCCAGGTAAATCACCAGAGACAGCTCTCCTTAGCAAGTATGCTTCTCCACTTGGCTCTCCGGTGTCCCAGAACTGTCTTGTCTTTTTTTTTCTTCTCAAGAGTATTTTTCACTCTTTGTGGTGTGATGAGCTGCAGCAGCTACCAGAATAGGGCCTGCAGTTTGGGTGCAAGGAATGGGCTTCCAAAGGCCAGAAAGGGTGTGTTCCCAGAGGGGGCCTGAGGAAAAGTCCCTTCTAGGGAAAAGTCCCCAGAAGGCTTGTTTTGTTCTCTGGCAGGTCCAGGCCCCATATTTACAAACTTGTAGCTACTCAATCTGGAATGGAGGTGGAATCTGCAGTTCTATGAACACTGCAGGTAAACCTCCTGAAAGAAGTCCTTACCTATAACTTGAGAGGAAGCGCTGCTTTGAGGTATAAGTTTTTAAAAAGTTTTTTTTTTTTTTTTGGCTCAGGGCTCTGCTATCCTATGAGTGTCCCCACTAGCTAAACCTGAGCAGTTTCTAAGAATTCTGAAAGCTCAAGAATACAGCAGTTTTCTTAGCAGGATTTTAACAACCCCATTGATTCCACAGTGAATTCTAGATCTGAAGGGAGAAGATGGATAAAAGGAATAGGGGTACTCTCATGGGAGGTTTGTTTTGTTTTGTTTTGTTTTTTTTTGTATTTAGTACAGAGTCTCACGACATAAATCAGACTCATAGTGAGTCGCCTGTTTTCAGCCTCCCAAACTCTGGGATTATAGATGTGCACCATCACTGGAGTCTCAATCACTAGCTCAGCATGCCCCGGGGATAAGGACCTACACAGCACACCGGGGTTTGAACCCCAGCCTCTGTGCTCTGCATAAGCAGGTGCTTTAGTCCGTACAGCTATCTGGCTGGCTCTTCACATGATTATTAAAGGTCTTTTCTTGTCCACTTTCCTGAACCTTTTTATTCAGGGCAGTCTCCCTAGTCTCCAGCCTAGAATTATATATTATGGATGTTGTGTTTTGTCTGGGTCTGCGGTCCTCATCACAGTCTCTGGCACCTGTGTTCCTTTCAGGGGCCACAGAGGAGCTATTTGAAGTTTCTATTTGGCCAAGTCAGGCCCTGGTGGGCTTTGGACAGTCCCTGATGGTCAACTGCAGCACGACCTGCCCAGACCCAGGGCCCAGTGGTATCGAGACCTTCTTAAAGAAAACCCAAGTGGATAAAGGGTGCCAGTGGAAGGAGTTTCTCCTGGAGGATGTCACCGAGAGCTCTGTCTTGCAGTGCTTCTTTTCTTGCTCAGGGATCCAAAAGGACACAAGCCTTGACATCACCATGTATCGTGAGTGGGCAGAGGGCTGGAAGGCTGGAGAAGGGTGAGACGGGAAGAGGCCTGCATTTATTTAGAGAAGAAAGTTGGGATTTCTCTTCAGGGGCAGAACTGGGGCTGCTCATGAAGATTTTTCTCACACTGTCCAGGGTTCCGGGTATTATCTTGTTAGTGGATGCAGAGGGCATCTCTACCTCTCTGTTTGAGAATATCCTCAGATACAGGAAGCCGATGCTGACAGTGCTTGCTGCTAACTTGTCAGAGCAGTGTAAAACTAGTGCTGACTTATTTGCTTCGAAGTCGTAGAATAAATAGGGATCAGAGAAAGGAGACTTTCTGAACTGGGGTAATTAGCCAAGTCTATGAAAAAGCAGGCTTGGGAGCTGCCCTTCTGCAGAATGGAGAGACTTGGAACTGCAGGGCGGGTAAGGAGGATCTTTCTGGAAAACCAGCATTGGTAGAGTGACAGCCATTGAGCATCAGTGGGATCTGCCTGGGCAAAGGCTCAGGGCATAGTGCTGGGGAGCCTGGTCAAAGCGGGTCTGACAGGAAAGAAAACACTCCAGGGTGGCAGCACAGTCACAGCAAAGGACCCCTCTCAGCTATCACATTTCCGACCCTGGCTCTCGCCACCTTTGATGGGCAGGAAGACAGGTCCCAAGCAGCAGTCTGCTTCCCAGAGAAGGGGGCCCTCTGTCACCGAGCCCTGCCTTTTTGTCTTCAAGAGCCTCCAGAGCAGGTGATCCTGGAGCTGCAGCCTGACTGGGTGGCCATGGACGAAGCCTTTACAGTGAAGTGCCTCGTGCCCCGGGTGGCACCGCTAGAGAACCTCACCCTCACCCTTTTCCAGGGTAGCCAAGAGCTATGCAGGAAGCGCTTTGCGAGCTCAGCTTTGGCCTCTCAAAGTGCTGAGGTCACCTTCAGTGTCACAGCCAGGCGGGAGAATGACAGGTGCAGTTTCTCCTGTGGCGCAGAACTGGACCTGCACTCTGGAGGTGGAGGGCTCTTTCGCAGCAGCTCAGCCACCAAGGTGCTCCGGATCTTTGGTGAGTGAAGGGTCTGGGTGTGGAAGGCATCCTGGGGCTCACTTTGTTTATTTTGCCATGGCCTTTGGCAATAAACCCAAGTTTCCCTGGGGTTTAGGGTGCACTCGTGAGGGTAAGGGAACTTCAGTTCTGTTTTAATTCTTCATGAGGAAAAAAAAAAAAAAAAAAACCCTTTTAGTACTGTTCCCTCCCTACATGACATGATTTATTATGGCTTTTCTCCTTTTTATTTTCCTTTTCCTAATTTCTTGGCAGAATTCTTTCAGAGTCCCCTGATTTGGGTCTCTTCAGTTCTGGAAGTTGGGACAGCAGAGCCTGTGAGCTGTGAGGTGGTGAGAGTGTTTCCAGCCAAGGAAGTTGTGTTCCACATGTTCCTGGGGGACCAGGAACTGAGCCCCTTCCTCACCTGGGCGGGAGACACAGTGTGGGCCAACGCCACTGTTCGGGCCACAGAGCCCGGTGAGCAGGAGCTGTTGTGCGTGGCTTCTCTGGGTCCAGTGGAACAGAAAGTGAGGCAGCCAGTGCACGCGTACAGTAAGTGCTCTGCTCCTGCACATGTAGTCGGGAGCGGGTTGGTGACCCCTGCCAGGCACATGCTCTTCCTCACCTGATAGACAAATGCGGGGGCCACGTTCCAGCACCCTGTGTGCCAAGGCTATGCCCATTGCAGCATGGCTGTGGATGCTCGAGCCTCACTCCAGAGCAGCAGTAGGGAACGAGGAGGAGCGCTGCCACGTGGACAGATGTCTTGCATTCCTTGGGGCAGAGGCACAGCACATGCGCTCCTGGTGTACCTGTGGAAATAGAGGCTCTCCATTCTCAGACCACAATGTTGTCCCTTCCACTCGGGCTCTGCAGAAGTAGTAATGGCTTTCTCCAGAGTCTCTTCTCTTGGTCTCCCTGCCCATTGGAGAAGAGGGCAGCTGGCAGCAGGAGGGGAAAAGTTGCTTCTGCTTCTGAAAAATGTGTTTGGTTTTCTTTCCTTCTTTTTTTTTTTTTTTTTTTTTTTTAAATAGGTTTCCCACCACCCATTCTAGAGATAGAAGAATCATATGCTCTGGCAGGGACGGATGTGAATGTAACCTGCTCAGGTCATACAGCAACGTCACCCAGCCCTACACTTCGGCTTCAGGGAGCCCCGGATCTCTCTGCCCCTGGAGAGCCTGCCCGGCTCCGGTTTAGTGCCACGGCGGAGGATGATGGCCGGAACTTCTCCTGTGAGGCTTCCTTGGAAGTGCAGGGTCGACGACTGGTCAGAACCGCAGTGACGCAGCTCCATGTTTTGTGTGAGTAGAGGCCTGATCGTTCTTGTCAGGAAGGGTTATCGTTCTCTTTCCAGAGATCGTGGCCAGTATTTCACTACTAGAGTTGCCACGTTTTTTCAACAATAACAGCAATAAAATTAAAGGAGAAAATAAAATGAAAACTCTCCAAGCTTACCCAGAGGAAGAGGGGTGTAGAGGAAGATGGGGGAGTTGAGGCTCAAGACAAGAGTGGTTAAAGCAGTCAGACAGCACTGGTGGAGGGTGGGTGGCTGAAGGGAGCTTTAAAAGCAATAGTGGAGCTAAGGAGGGAAATTTCCAAAAACTCCACAGCAAAATTTGTATTTTTACCTTTTTTCTGTCTTTTTGAGACAGGGTCTCACTCTGCAGCTCCGGCTGGTCTTGAGTTCACTTTGTAGCCCAGGCTGGTCTCAAACTTGCAAAGATCCTCCTGCCTCAGCCTTCCAAGTGCTGGGATTACAGGTGTGTGCCACCACACCTGGCTGTAGATTTAAATCTTTTATCTGTCTATTTATTTATTTGGTACAGGGTCTCACTACACAGCTCAGACTCCCCAGTGCTGGGATTCCAGGTGTGCACCACCACACCAGGCTGGAATGGCATGTAGTACCAGGGATCAAACCCAAGTCCTTGCATTTGCCAGGCAGGTGCTTGGACCACCGAGCTATCTCCCTGGTCTCAGGCTATATTTTTTGTCTTTTTTTTTGTTTTTGTGGTACCAGGGATTGAACTCAGGACCCTGCGCTTGTTAGGCAGGCAATTTTTCTATTAAGCTATCTCCCCAGCACCTCAGGCTATATTTTTAAAAGTGGAAAAATTTTCATTTCTGTTTGCCCTTTCCCAGCTCCCTAACCAAAGCAGTGTTTTACCATTTAGTCTGAAAGCATAAAAGTACCCCAGGGTTCGTCTCAGACTCTTTGCCCAAATGGAAGAAGGGAAGTTGGTTTAAAACAAGACACTGATACCCTTTTCCTTGCAAACAAAGTTGTGGGCTAGGAACATAGCTCAGCGGCACAGCCCCTGCCTGGCAAGTGCAAGGTTCTGAGTTTGATTCCTGATATCCCCCTACCCAGAAAAAAAAAACCAGAAATTTGTTAAGGAAATAGCACTTGGGCTGGGGCCCCAGGGGGCCGGGCATGAAGGCTGGCAACGAGCAGGGTGCAGCGCAAGCTGGCTTCTTTGGGTTTCTTATTTATTTATTTTGCAGACAAGCCTCGGCTGGAAGAATCTGGTTGCCCCGGCACTCAGACATGGCTTGAAGGGAAGGAACAGATGCTTGCCTGCATCCCAGCGGGAAACCCAGTGCCCACTTTAGTGTGCACCTGGAATGGGATGACAGTCAACCTCCAAGTGCCGAGAAAGGCGACCCAGAACCACACCGGGACCTACTGCTGCACCGCCACCAACCAGCTGGGCTCCGTCAGCAAGGACATTGCCGTTATCGTGCAAGGTGGCTGCTGCACTCCCTGGGCTTGGGGTGGGAATCCCTGGGAGTTTCATGGAATCATGGAAGGAAAGATTTTACTGGCAAGGGAGTGGGAACAGAACTGGTCTCCTGGGCTTCAGGAGTGAGGGGTGGGGGCTGCAGTGCACCAAGCCCTGAGCTGTGTCTTCTGTGTTTTGGCCAGGACCCAGTGAAGGGCGCAGTTCTACCGTGGTCTTCATTATCATCATCCTCCTTGTCGTGGGTATAAACACAATGGCGCTGTACTTTAACTGTCAGCCCTGCAAGATACAGAAGAGGAAATTGCCGCGTCAGCAGAAGGAGCAGAGCAGAGCGGAAGACGACCAGGGCGGTGGCCAACAAGCAGGAAGGGGCAGCACGCCCAATTTCTGTCTAGAAACAGGTCTTTCGGTGAATGAGATTTCTATAATTGGAATTTCCTAAACGGGAAGAGTGGACCAAGGAAGAAGGAGGAGACACTGTGAAGCTGTATTCTCCTTCCTGTTCTGCAGCTTGGACTCCTGGGTCCTGGGTAGTGACCCCAGTACACATTATTCTGAGTTTATTCAGTCAGTACTGGTTTGCTTTTAGATTAAAAAAGGGTCTTGCAATCACCTCTTTATTCCCACTGCACTTTCTTCTTCTTCTTCTTCTTCTTCTTCTTCTTCTTCTTCTTCTTCTTCTTCTTCTTCTTCTTCTTCTTCTTCTTCTTTTTCTTCTTTCTTCTTCTTCTTCCTCTTTTTTTTTTTCTGTATTTTATGGAAGGGTATACAGGGTGTACAGGGTCTCACTGCGTAGATTGGACTCATAGTGATCAGGCTGTTTACAGCCTCCCAGGAGCTGGGATTACAGGCCCTTGCCACGCCCAGTCTCAATTGCCATCTCACTATGCCCCAGGGGTGGGGCCAGCACAGCAGGCCTAGGGATAGAACTCCAGGCCCTTGTGTCTGCCTAAGGAGGTGCTTTAATCTGCTAAACTATTTGGCTGGCTCCTCTATTTTCTTGAACATCAGACTACAGAAATAATCAGAACCAGGCGTGGTGCCACATGCCTGTGATCCCAGCACTCAGGAAGCTGAGGCAAGAGGGTTGCTGTGAGTTTGAGGCCAACCTGGGCTACACAGTGAGTTCAAGGCCAGCCTGAACTGTGTAGTGAAACCCTGCCTCGAAAGAAAGAAAGGAAGAAAGAAAGAAAGAAAGAAAGAAAGAAAGAAAGAAAGAAAGAAAGAGAAATATTTTAAGAACACTTCATTTCTCATGGCTTCATGATGACTAAATGGTAACTGATAGTTTTTCAGTCCAGAAAAGAGATAGGAAAGATAAAAGAAGCCTTTATTAGCAATAAAGCCATGGAGAAGATCAAGAGCAGATGGGGCAGGTAGATCCTCTGGCCTGAGACAAAACACTGAGGACTTTTGTTAGGGGTGGAGTTTGAAGGGACCTTTAGACATATCTGAGGAGCTGACTGGGGTCTTTCCTGTGGCAGTGGGAAGGGTGAAAGGATACTGCACTCTGGGTGGGTTGGAGAAGAGAAGGGAGAGGTCTCTGGGAAGATAAACTATTGTTTTAAGGGCTTCAGTCGTATTGGATGACCACTATAATAATTCAGCAATTTATACCAAAGCTAGAACCTATAATTGACTGATTTCTTAGGGACAGGACTTGAAAGGGTGACCGATTAAAAGGCTAGGAACCACAACTTTGTCCCATCCCACATCCCCTGCTCCCTCAAGCTGGGGCTCTGGATGGAACGCCACTCCCAGAGCTAAGCATGATGAGTTCTGAGGGGTCAGTGGTGGCTGTCACCAGAGGTGCCAAAGGACATCCTCAAAGTGAGATGGGAAACCTGCTCCTCCCACCCTCAGGGTAGGAAGGAGAGTCACTGACTTCACTGCACAAAAAGAATCCTGAGGAGACATCAGACAGGTAAAGGGATGTATAAGGCATACGTTTTTTGTTTTTTGTTTTTGAGATAGGATCTTACTATGCAGTTAGAGCTGGCTTTGAGCTCCTAATAAACCCTCCTGCCTCAGCCTCCAAAATGCTAGTATTGTAGGCATGTGCTACCATACCCAGCTGAGCACAATTTTTCTTTTCTTTTGGTCGGCCAGCCCTGTCCTATGGTCCTGTGGGGATGGCATGTGGTGCTGGGGATCAAACTACAGCACCCTGTGGCTGTCTAAGCTTACCTAAGCAGGATCTTTAGACTGCTGAGCTATCTTGCTGGCCCTAGGTACAATTTTTAAAGTACAAACTCAAGAGTGAAGCCAGAGAGAGACAAACAGACAGAGAGAGATAAACAGACATAGAGGCTCATGGTCTTCACCTATAATTATGAGTGATTTAGGAGCAGAAATCTGTAGAATTTGTGAATTTTTTTTTTTTTTTTTTTTTTTTTTTTTTTTTGCGGAACTGGGGATTGAACTCAGGCCCTTGCACTTTGCCAGGGAAGCACTTATTCTACTGAGCCATCTCCCCGGCCTCCAAAATTTGTGCATCTGGAGAGGGGATACAATTTGTACTTGAAAGGTGACAGCTCTGGGGGCGAGGATGGTGGGCCATTCTTGGAGGGAAAGCCATCTCAGGGACAGAGCTGCTTCTCCAGGGACAGGTCAACCTTACGGGTGAGAAGAAGTGACCTATTTATAGGTAACAGAGCCATTTAGAGGTGAGAGTGGCCCCAGTTTATCTGCAGGTCTAAAGAAATGGCCCAAGCTTACTGTGTTTTGGGAGAAAAGAAAATATTTTAAAAACTGGGTTTTTGCCTTGAAGCTGCAGTTTTCATTTTTAAAGTTAAGGTTTTCAGCTCCAGGTCCCTCAGCCCCAGGCCCTGCAGGTGTATGGGAGAGCTT
>PVKA01049557.1:0-13170 GCA_004027165.1 Ctenomys sociabilis | reverse complement strand
TATCACTTCTGCCCATATTCTTTTTATATCATTTGTATTGACTCCTTCTTTCTCATTGATTCCTATTAGTCTCACATTGTTCATCTTTGCATCATCTTGCAGGCAACGAATTATTTTTTTCTGTATCTTAGTTGTTTTTAAGAGATCTTTTCTTACCTTTTCACTAGCTGTGACAGCGTCTTCAAGATCTGAAACTCTATCTTCACATTTTTTAATTTTTTTTTTATTTTATGGAAGTACAAATATCAATGAGTTTTAAGACACCTTAAGACAGATTTGATAAATTAATACATTGCAAACTGTTTTCATAATGTTTTGGTATACAAGGTGCATACATGATATTACACTTACAGACATTATTATAGCAAATGTCTCATAAGTAAATTAAGAGAGTGTAGCTATTTACTTATCTTATTTTTTATACCTGAATTATATCACAGATTCAATAATTAATACTTTCTACCTTGTTATCTTCCTAGTGGTTGTCCATAGTACTAGGAGCCAACATAATATCCTGTCCAACCACCATTAGTGTAAATCTTGCCTCTCATAGAATTATGTAGAAGCACGGACTATCCCAACTGTACTGTCCATACACACACATCATGATTCTTCCTTTCTATACCCCTTCCTTTGTCTATACCTGTCAAAGATGGCCACTCCATTGTCATTCAACCAATTTAGGTGCCTGAACTTGGTGACACAATCCAACACAGTCCAGCATTCCACAACAATAGTGAGTTATCTGAAGAAGTTGTTGACCATAGCCATTTACAGCTCAACTTATTATTATGGCCCCATGTTATATACCTCATTTTTATACTTTTCTGCTGGATGATTAAGACCGAGATAGAGCAAGACCTATATACCAAAACATGTAGTTTTGTTTCTGATGAGGTCAGTGAAGTCCCTTCAGGGTTTATCTTGTAATCCTATACCTTATTCTGTAGATCCTTTGTCTGTGTCATCCATGTGGTTGAGTCACGGCCAATGCTTGACCAGTTTGCTCTCTTGTGAAAGCCTGAGATAAAGTTTTCTCTGCATGTGACTCTTCCCAGGCACACTATAGAACTTCGATCTCTTTCCTCTGTGGCTCCATAATCTCCTTGTTCAGAAAATTTAGAGCTCAACTGAGTTTCATGATGTTACAGTACAGGTTCACCTGTCCTGAGTCTTCACTGAACTTGAAAGACTAGGGCCAAAATGTTGGCTGGCCTTGTGTCTCTTCTATTTCTCCAATTTTGATCTGTGAACTTGGGTTATTAACCATCCAGAAGAAAAGCTGGTTAGTACCCTGCAGCATATGCAGTTCATTTTGCCTTATCTGACTCAATTGTTTTTAGTTGTTGTACATTTCTATTTGTATTCCTTTTTTTCACTTCTTATACTAGGGAGACTATACGATATTTGCACATGTGTGTCTGGTTTATTTCACTTATGAGTATATGTTCAAGTGGCATCCACTTCAATATAAATGCTTCAAGTTTATCATTCTTAATACCTGAGTAATACTCCATTATATAGAAATACCACATCTTTTTCAGCCTTTCCTCATGTGATGGACATCTTGGTTGTTTCCAAGATTTTGCTATCACACATTGTGCTGCTATAAACATAGGTACACATATATCACTATGATATAATATTTTCAGTTCCTCTGGGAAAATTCCCAGTAGGGAGATAGCTGGCTTGAATGGGATTTCCAGTCTTACTCTTTTGAGGAGTCTCCACAATGGTTGTATCAGTCTACATTCCCACCAGCAGTGAAGAAGTGTTCCCTTTTCCCCACAACCTCTCCAACATTTGTTGTTGGTTGATTTCCTTATGATAGCCATTCTTTCTGGAGTGAGATGGTATCTCAGTGTTGTTTTTATTTGCATTTCACAAATAGCTAGCGATGTGGAGCATTTTTTCATACATTTATTCGCTTCTTTAATTTCATCCTTTGAGAAGTGTGTATTCATCTCAGATGCCCATTTCTGAATTGGGTCTTTAAGTCTGAGGGCCTGTTATATCTTATTTCTTTATATATTCTAGACAGCAGACCTTTGTCTGATTGCTTATTAGGATTTTTTCAAAATTTGTGGATTGTCTTTTCTGTTGACAATTTATTTTGTCATGCAGAAACACCTCAAGAAGAGTTGATCCCAGTTATTGATTCTTTCAAGTGTTTCCCGTGCGAATATGTTTGTTCATGAACTGTTTACCTACCCCTATGTCTTCAAGAGTTCCTCCTGCTTTCTCTCCCAGGAGATTGAGTGTTTCTGTTTTAATGTTTAGATCTTTAATCTATTTTGACTTTAACTTAGTGCATGGTGATAGAGCTGGGTCAAGTTTTAGTTTTCAGCATGTAGAAAGCCAGGTTTTCCAGCTCCATTTGTTAAAGAGGCTATCTTTCTTCTAGTCTATCTTCACTTTCACTCAAACGGTTTTGTAAGCTTGTGACTGAGATTTTAAGTTCCTCTATATCTCTTTGACTCTGCTTCATGCAATCTATTTCTTTCCTGTATTGCTCATTCAAGGAATCCATCATTTTTCTAATCTACTCTATTTTTTACCAGTATCTTCTTGAGAAGCAGTTATTCTTTTAATACAGAGATTATTTCTGATATGATTTCCTCTATATGTTTCTGCATTTGATTCTTCAGATGCTAATTAATTCAGAGATTGTTTTATTTCAGAGGTTATTTCTGAGTTCCTCAATACCTTTCTGCTGTTGTTTCTTAAGACGCTATTGATTCAGACATTTTTAGCTATGTGATTCCCAATTTCTTCTGTTCTAGTGTCCTCTGTACTTGTTCTGGGTGGGTTCTGGGCCTGAGATTGCATTTTGCTCTTTCTCTTTGTCGTTTTGTATAGCGCTGACCTCTGACCTTTGGTGTAGAGCTTTGGTGCCATTATAACCTAATGAAATTCAGGTGCCAATCTATGAAGTTTGAATTCATCCAGTTGTGCCTGGTTTGGATCTGGCAGCTCCTTCTTGCTGTAGTACTTGAAAGTGAACCTGTTTTGCACTAAGGCAAGATGTTCTGCTCCTGGATTAGCTGGGTTGTTCTGGCCCCTGGTCTCTCTGCAGGGACTTCAGCTGCAGTTTTACCCCAAGCATGTATGCCAGGCCTGGTCTGTGTCTGGTGGGATCCAGAGAGGTGCAAGGGATCAGGGAAGCTCTCCCACACACATGCAGGGCCTGGTCTTGGGCTGGGTCTGGGTCTGGAGGGGTCTCGAGCATGGCAGAAGTTCTCACACAGCAGGAACAGGCTTAGGCTGGCTCTGGAGGGGTGAAGGAGTCCCAAGAGTGTGGCAGAAGGTCTCACCCGGCAGGCCTGGGCTGGATCCGGAGAGGTCCAGCAGGTACAGAAGCTCCTCCACACACTAGCCGGGCCTTGGCTTGGGCTGAGTCTGGAGGGGTCCCGAGAGCATGACCCCCAAAAGCTTTCTTCAAGCTGTTCATGTTGCATGTTTATTTCTATTTGGTTCATCTAGTTTGTCAGTTATTCTGGCCTGAGACATTTTCTTAGCAACAGCTCTCTGCTTTTTCTTATAAGGGCTGCCTAGTCTTCTTTTAACATCAAGCCTGTAGCTTCTGTGTTGCTCAGCACCACTCATATCAGCCATCAGCAGTAGCATAATATCATTTTTTAATTTTATTGAGAAACATAGCAATGAGACAGTTTCAAAACCGATTAGTAGAACAGTCTCAATAATTAATACATTGCATATTATTGCCTTCATACTGGTTATTCATAGTACAAGATGCAGACATGATATCTTGTCCAATCACTATTAGTACAAATCATTCTTCTCACTGAATTAAGAAAAAGTAGTGTATATCTAGCCTATTTTGCATATACAGATACAAAATGGGCTTTCGTTTGTATCCCCTTTTTTGTTTTTAAAAATACCTTTTATTTCTTAAAATTGGTAGCAGTATTTCTGTGTGCATACTGGAGATCAAACTCAGGGCTTTATACATGATATACAAATGTTCCACATCAGGGCTTTACTTTCCATTTCTGACTTTTGAATTTTCTCTCTTTTCCTTCCTTTTTTTAGTGAAGAGTTTGCTTCTTTAAGTGGCCTTTTCAAAGAACCAATTTTTGGTTTAAAGCTTTTGTTCTTGTTTTTCCATCTCCATTCTGTTGTTTCTTTCTTTCCTTCTGCCAGTGTGGGGTTTCATTTGTTTTTCTACTACCTTATTGATTGCTTAATCTATTATTTAAATTATACTGGGGATTGAACTCAGGGTGTTATACATGCTGAGTTATGTCCCCAGCTCTCTTTTAAATTTTGAGGCAGAGACTTGTGTTGAATTTATGATCCTCCTGCCTTAGTCACCCACATGACTGAAGTTATAGGTGTATACCACCACATCCCAGTACTTTGTCTATTCTTAAAATTGGAGTATAAAATCTCATGTGGTGGCACCACCCTATAATCCCAGCACTCTGGGAAGCTGAGACAGAAAATCACAAAGAATTCCTGAGCCTTTTGCATTTCTGAATTTGCATGTATCATCATTTTGTGAAGTTTTTCTCTATGGCTTCTTCAAAAAAGAGGTTGCCCCTTTGTCTGCCCCCTCCATTTTTCACTTCCATAATGTATATATTGGTCCACTTGATCATGTTGCGCAAATCCCCTAGGCTCAATTAACTTGTATTCTTTTCCTTTATACTTTTCAGAGTTGATGATTTTGATTATCTTTTTTATTTCGCTGATTCTAGTTCACTTTGTCCTTGTAGAATTTATAGAACCAGGAAAGGTGAGAATTGATAGAAAATAGGTTATCAGCTGAGTAAGATGGCACATGCCTATAATTTCTATAACCCTTGGAAGGATGAGGCAGAGGTTTGCTGTAAGTTCAAGGCTGGCTTAGGTTATATAGTGAGTTCAGGACCACCCTGAATTACACAGCAAGACCCTGACTAAACCCCCCCAAAAAATAACAGATTATTACAATGTATGTGTAATATGTTCTAGTTTTGATTAAAAAGTCTGGCAGATACGTATGTACATGTATAGAAAACTAGAAAAATATACACTAACAGAATGTGATTTGATTACATATGCAAATTTTATACTGCTTCTGCAGTAAAATAAAATTATATAGCACATAATCTATATAGACATATATAATTCCAGTTTTAATGTTTCATATTTTTAAGAAGTACCTATAAAATATTTAACATTTAAATTTTAAGTTTATATAAAGGTACATTGTTCTGTTTCTCCATTTCTTAGGTAGAGAACCTAGATTTTTTACGGCTGTTAAAGACAATTGAGGAATTTTATACAAGTGAAGATGGGGAAAATTTGGAAATTGTCTGTCCAGTTCAAGATCAAGCCTGTGTAGCTAAATTTGAAGATGGAATTTGGTACCGTGCAAAAGTCATTGGTAGGAAAGTGCACTGCTTCCACAGAAGTAACACTTTTCAAAAAGTTTTGAGTGGATACAAATTAAATCTTGAAATGGTATCATTACCATTTGTTCTGTCACTTGCCTTTAGAAGCTGGTTATGATGTTGGTAGATAAATCTCCTGAGATTTTGACTTGACTAGGACTTAACTGTTCAGCATGTGACTAGAAAATTAATAGTACAAAAGCAGCAAAAGTTAAGTATTGAAAACTGACATCTGTCTTTGTGATGTCTTTGCATGCTATTTTGTCAAGGTATAAATTCATTATATAATCTTTTCTGTCCTCTCAGCTTCCTTTCCTAATCCTCTTTTGAGGAATTATTTAACATTTGGCTTTTTTTTTCTTCACATTCCTTCTGTATATCCTCAAATCAAGTGATTAAATTCAGCTTAAAAATAATAACAAGAGTAGTAGAGATTGGAAGTAGAAGATGTATTAAAAGGTACTAGTAACAAAAAGTTTGTGGAGAGTGAGTCCTTGCCTTTGCAGGCAGGGGTTAGCTACATGGAGAAGAGGAGCTTGTTAAGAAGCTACATGATGTGAAGCAAGGCTGCCCTTGTCACATACACTCATTTGTCTTGCACCTTCTCCCCCGAGTGGGAGAGGCACAAGGCCCTTAACAGAAGATGAGCAGGTGCTGGTGCCATGATCTTGTGTTTCCCACACTCTAGAACCATGAGCCAAAATAAACAATCTCTTTGCATAAATTATCCAGGTTCAGCTATTCTGTTCTAGCAATAGAAAATGGGGGGGGGGGAAGAAAAGCAGACTAAGTTTTAGTCCTTCTACATGCTTTCTGGTTGCAGCTTAGTACCTTTTAAGAAAAAGATTGAACTTAGTTCTGTTTGACACTGTTTAAAATGTTTTTATTTGTTAAATAATCTAAGATTATTACCAGTTCTAATATGGAAGTTCTATGTCATGTGTAAAATTTTTTACTGTTTTTCTTCAGGGATTGAATTAGGGGACTTCACAGTAAGCTACATCCCCAGCCCTTATAATTTGGGGTGGGTTGTTTTGGAGACTGAACCTTACCAAATTACCCAGGCTAAACTTGAACTTTTGATTCTCCTGCCATAGGCTTCCACAGTGCTCTGTTTTCCTCATTGATTTTAATTTGGTCAGTGGTTTAGTGTCCTGCACTAACTGAAGATTTTTGAAATATAATTCTAATGAATGCATAGTGTAGTTTTGCTACTATAACAGAATGACATAGATGGGTATTGAATAAATACTATAAAATTATCCAAGATATGGAGGATAGAAGGCCCAAGAGCAAGGCACTCACTAGTAAAGGCCTAGTCTCTCTGTTTCCAAGGTGGATCCTTCTTGTTGCATTCTCTGCAGGACACAAAGGTGCTTAGACATCAGAAGGGCGAGAAAGGGTCAAACTTCCCTATAACAAGCCCTTTTAGGATTCTGGCTGCTCCAGAACAAAGCCCATGTGATTCAGTGACCTCTCCAAAGCACATTTCCTAATCGTGTTGCATTTGGGCCTGAATTTCAACAGAAATCTTGAAGGGAACAAAACATCCAAGCAGTTATCAAGATGGCTATGTAGCTTGGTGTGGTGGCTTATAGTTGTATGCCAGTTACTTAGGAGGCTGTGACAGAACAATCAAAACTTCAAGACCAACACAAGATATTTAATGAGACCCTGCCTTAAAGTTTACATAAAGGATTGGAATATAGCTCAGTGGTAGAACAATTGCCTAGCAGCCAAAAGATCATGCTTTAACCCCCAATACCCTAATAAGAAAAAATTAGCAGGGTATATTTTGATTAAACTAGAATGTAGTCTATGAAACAAATTTAGACTTTTTATGACCACTAAGATATTGAAACTGCTCTTTAAATTAGAATTATTTTCCTCAAGACATTTAATAGACTTTGAGTGCTATTATTTGGGGAAGTTGCAGTTTCCTTGGTGAGGTTGAGCATGGTAATAGGGCTGTATATATAAATGAAGTTGACCTGTCTTCCTATGCCTTATCCAGCCCTGTCAAATTTCATGTTGAAGATCATCTTTGGTGGCTTTCTTGCTTGGTTTCTGATGTCTGCCTCATTAAAAACTAATAATGCTGCACAATAATGCTCAGACTTTAGCTAGTACTCCCCCCCCCGTGGTTCACTTTAGTCTTTTTCAACACACATACAGTGCCATAAACTGTTGCACTCATTTTCACATTTAATATTAATTAGTATATGTCATATGTGTCCCTAAAAGGATGTCGTATATTGGAACAAGTCAAGTATTTTCCTTGGCAGACGTAGAAGTAGCAGGCCAGTGAGATAGCTCAGCAGACTGAAGCACCTACTTAGACAAGCTTGGGCAAGTGCTGGGGCTGTAGTTCAGTCCCCAGCACCACATGCCATACCAGCCCCACCCCTCAGGGACTATTTTCAGCCTCCCAAGCACTAAGATTACGGGTACCTGGGAATTTATTTCACTTGTATTCTTCAATATACTGCCAAGTCCCTCAGGGTTGCCTGAGCACACCAGAGTCCGGGATCACTTGGAATCCAAGCTGCATAGTGAGACACTGTAACAACCAAATACATTAAAAAAGAAGAAATAGAAGTAGCACTATAGTCAGCATGAAATATCACATAATTTAAAATATCCTATATTCATGGATATTTTTATTTCATGTTACTTTTGGTATTTGCCTGTGTTATTTCTTCCAATAGTGTGTAATACTTAAATTGATGCTTCAGCCCTAGACATCTGTTTGGGCATTATTCTGTGAGACAATGAGTGCAGGTCTCTTTTTAGTCCTTTGTCCTCTTTCTGTCCCTATGCTTATAACACAATTTTTAGTTAAATCCATACCCTGTGTAAGTATCTTCATTGCTGAGCCATAAAGTATAATTGGTTTAATTCTGAGTAAATACACAATTCTTCACTTGTGTTACTTTTAGTTTATAGCTACATTTCCTTAATACATGAAAGAAGTTTTATACCTGACTAGATCTTTTAAATATTCTTAATTTTTTAAGCATGCAAACATTCTTCTGTTTTTTTCCAAGAGTGATACTTAGCCTCCTGACTTATTACATACTCTGGGAATTTCTTTTTCTTTGTATTTAGTACAGGGTTGACAGGGTCTTACTACACAGATCAGACTTGTAGTGATCCTCCTGTTTTCAGCCTCTTGAGCACTGGGATTATGGGTATCTGGGAATTTATTTCACTTGGCAGTGAAATTATTTTCATGTATTAGATCCTTTGTTTTCTGTATCCTGTTTTTCTTTTTAGTTTACACCTTAGGGAACCTACTGTCATATAGTTTCCTCAAAGAATATATAAGCTTAACACCTTCCCAGTTCACTCTGTTCTCATATGTGATCAGTACTTTGAGTAAGAAAAGTACATTATTCATCTCACATCCACCTTATTTTAAGCTACTTCACCATAAAGTCTTAAGAAAGAGGAAGGATCTAATGGTGTTGATATAGTTAAGAATATCCTTCTACAATGAAAATTCCAGGGGAGAGAAAGTGAGAGGTTTGTCTAAATTCTGGTCTCAAATTTGTAATATGTGCCTTCTCACTTATCACCAGTATCCACAACCATAGAGTCTAAGTTATATAAAGTGTCATCTTGAGTGTCAATACCATGCCAACTGCTTACATTTCTGCCAGGGAGCAGAGAACACAAAACTCATTCTCCTACTGAAATAGTGTATGCCTGCTAATTGAAAATAATACATTTCACAATGCGTAGCACATGTACCCAAAAAGAATATGGTTAACCATATATATTGAGTGCTTTCAGTGTGTTGATAGGTCATTTAAACTTTCATATTTGAACCTACCAAATATTTCTAAAACATGATAGCATGTGCCACTGAGGAGGCTGAGGCAGAAAGATTTCAAGTGCTGCCTAAGGAACTTGGTGAAGAGTTTTAAAAAGGGAATGGTATATAGCCCACTGTGAAGACCCTGGTTCATTCTCCAGTATCATGGGGAGTGGGTGTTTCTTTAAAACATAAAAGACTGGAGCAACATGATCTGTAAGTTTGTGATTTCAGATTGCTTAATTTTTAAAGGACTGCCTGGACATCAGGAAGTTGAAGTTAGATATGTGGACTTTGGCAATACTGCAAAAATAACACTTAAAGAAATGCGCAAAATAAAGGATGAGTTTCTGAATCCCCCAGAGAAGGTAATCTACTGGTTATGAACTCTAGAATTACACTGTTAGCACAAACGTGAAAATAATTTTTACCATAGAAACATTCTGATAGCCATTGTTTTGTCTGTAGTCTGATACAAAGACTATTAAGTGTTTCTACAGTTGCTACTTGAGAAATAGTATGTGGCTCTTAAGGTGTAGCTCAGTGGTAGAGCACTTGCCTACTATGTAGGAGTCTGAAGCTTTGCAAAAAGAATGTGTTTATGTTGATATATAATTACTAATTACAAATATTTTTATATATGTATATTGGTGTCTTCTGTACTTACTGACTAGCAGCTTTTACCATATCACTTTGAGATATGTAATGTGGCAAGTCTCACATCCATAATGTTTTGAGTGAAAAAGTTCACCTCAGAAATACTAGAACCATGTTAAAGTTACATGTAATATTATAGAGAAATCTCAGAGACTGTATGAAAATGTATAACCTCTAATATATAGTTTCATGTTATTTAAGTTGTTATTAGCCATATTTTTCATTTTAAGAAATGAGTAACATTTTGAGAAACTTGAAAATTTAGATAAGCAACTAAGGGAATCACTCAAATACTGATTAGTAATGTGGGACATATTTGCTGCTGAAATGCATCTTCTGTGTTTTTAACAATTATAGGATCAGCTTATATTTCTGTAAAACTGCTTTTCTCATTTAATATGTAACTACCATCTTTTCAAATGAATGTTTATTCAATATATTAGTGTGCAGTGGTTCAATCAAATAGTTTCTTGAAATTTATTTGCATTTAAAACTGCTTTTATAGACAACTTCACACATTTATTTCTAAATTCAGACACAAAGATTAGATTTTCTTTTTTTAGATTTTTGAAGTGCAGGGTCTTGAACTTAGGACTTTAAAGTATGTTTAACAAAGATTACCTGAAGATTATTTTAATTGTGGAATTTTGTTTGATATAGGCAATTAAATGTCAGCTGGCATATATCAAACCATGTGAAAGAACTATGCAGTGGTCTAAAAAAGCAAAAGACAAATTTGAAGAAAAGACTCAAGATAAATTCATGACATGTACAGTTCTTAGTAAGCTATTTCCATTTTTATTTATTATACAATTATATATAATCTTATATAAGATTGACATGTAATGTTGGTCATATCTTAGAATATATTCAGTGTATCATGAGTAGTTGTACTAATGAGAGTCAACATTTATTAAGAACTTGGTAAATGGGACTCATTCTCTTACAAGCTCTGTAAAATCTCAAGTCATAACATGAGGCAAAAATTACCTTTAAAGACCAAGTCTTTAGCCGGGCGTGGTGGCGCATGCCTGTAATCCCAGCACTCGGGAGGCTGAGGCAGGAGGATTGTTGTGAGTTCGAGACCAGCCTGAGCTACAAAGTGAGCTTAAAGCCAGCCTGAACTGCATAGCGAGACCCTGTCTCAAAAAAAAAAAAAAAAAAAAAAAAAAAAAAAAAAAAAAAAGACCAAGTCTTTAAAAAATTACCTTTAATGATCTGGTGGTGCACACCTATAGACAGGCTACTTAGGAGGCTGGGGCAGAAAAACAAGTCAGCCAACCTGAGGAATATAACAAGATCCTGTCTCAAAAACTAAAAGTCAAGTCACTCTTATTTATTTTTATCATATTTGGTACAGGATCTCACTACACACTTCAGACTCATAGTGATCCTCCTGTTTCAGCCTCCCCAGCACTGGGATTACAGGCATGTACCATCACCCCAGTCTCCGTGGCAAGGTTAGCGTGCCTGGGGTCAGGGCTAGTGTGGCAGTCAAGTCACTCAACATGTTTCCTTGAAAGCTATAAAGCCAGGAACTAGCTTCATTTATTTATCTTTATCTTTTGCTAGGGCTCTATTACTTTTTTAATTATGGGGCTGTATTTTTATTCTTGCCACAGTGAATGCTAAGTTTTGGTTTCCAAGCAAGAAAGGGAAGGTGGACCATGATAGATAAATTGAATTTCATTTGGCTAAAGAGAATCCAACTGTAGGTTCTCAACATATTTTGAAAGAACGTACTCCTTTCTTATGAACAGCAGGGGTGCAAAACATGTGCACTAGCCCTCTCTACAGGTTCTAAAAATAAAAGTTTTATGGCAATCCAATCTGAATTGACTATCTATGGGCTTTATCACCTTTATAATCTTAATACCTTCTACTTTGAGATAGTAATATTTTGGGGCTGCCACCCTGTAGTCTACTAAAAATATTATAGAATGAGTAGCATGTGTACTGTGTAGCTTTTATCCATTCTAAAACATATTTTGGCCCCATAGTTTCTGACTAAGGGATTTGGAATCTTGTTCTTATTTTAAATTATGTGTTTTGATCTGTTTTAAACTGCAATGAGCTTCTTGGCTTTTTGGCTAAGATCAAGTGTAAAACTACAACAAACTCGGGCTTTGCAGAGTTCAGTGCGTCTGAGTTCAGTGTGTCCTAGTACATGGTACAGACTAGTGTGTTTACTTCTGGTTGATGCATAACACTTTCAAAAGTAGGCTTATTACACCATTTTACACTTTTCTCTCACTACATTAAATGAACATTGTAAGATGATTTCTCTATTTACACTGAGGGAACTGAAGCTCAAGATGAACTGCTAACAGTTGCATAATGCAGGAATGATGAGGTATCTAATAATTTATTCACTTTAACACAAGCTGTTCAGAAGAAAAAATAGTTGAGATATATGAATATAAAAATGGATGCAGTCTATAGAATTTTTAATCTTCTCTGAGAATAACTATGCTTTCCAACTTGCTTTCAGCATTGTGTTGTTTGCTTTTAGCTATCCTCTTCAGTGTTGTCTCACAGATAACACATCAAGACAGATTCCCCAGGTTTCTTTCATTTTAATTTTTTTTTTTTTTGAAGAACCAGGAATTGAACTTAGACCCTTTCACTTGCCAGGGAAATGCTTATTCCACTGAGCCATCTCCCCAGCCCCCTCTTTTTTTTTTAAATATATATTTGGTACAGGATCTGCAGGGTCTCAGTACACAGATCAGACTTACAGTGATCCTCCTGTGTTCAGCCTCCCAAGCTTTGGGATTAGAGGCATGTGCCACCATGCCCTGTCTCAATCATTATCTCAATGCATCCCATGGGCAGGATTGGCATGGTATGCCAGTGATCTAACCCCAGTCCCTGCTTCTGCCTAAGCAGGTACTTTAATCTGCTGAGCTGTTTTGCCAGCCCCCAGGTTTCTTTAATTCCTCTTTTTAAACAAACTGATTGACTGGGGAGATGGCTCAGTGGAATAAGTGCTCCCCTGGCAAGCACAAGGATCTGAGTTCAATCCCTGGTTCTGGAAAAAAAAAAAAAAAAAAAAAAAAAAAAAAAAAAAAAAAAAAAAAAAAAAAAAAAAAAAAAAAAAAAGAGAGTGTAGCTGTTTATGTATCTTGCCGGGCGTGGTGGCGCAGGCCTGTAATCCCAGCACTCGGGAGGCTGAGGCAGGAGGATTGTTGTGAGTTCGAGACCAGCCTGAGCTACAATGCGAGCTTAAGGCCAGCCTGAGCTGCATAGTGAGACCCTGCCTCAAAAAGACAAAAAAAAAATAAAAAAAATAAAAAA
>PVKA01049556.1:0-13158 GCA_004027165.1 Ctenomys sociabilis | reverse complement strand
TAATATATATATATATATATATATATATATATATATATATATATAGAGAGAGAGAGAGAGAGAGAGAGAGAGAGAGAGAGAGAGAGAGAGAGATAGATATGGATTTATATAGGTAGATAGACAGACAGACAGACAGATAGATAGATATATTAAATATTCAGATAAACATTAAGAGGTCTTTGAAAACCAATGTATCAAAGTCATGAAAGTCATGTTCTAAAATAGACTGTCAAGGAAGCTATTGCTCCTACACCAATCTGAAGTGGCACATTGAGCTGCTACTGTGCCATGGGACATGCCAGCCCCAGATCTGGTGTTCTCCACCGTGCTCTCACCAGCATAACTGATTCTCAATAATACAAGACTCTCTGCAAGCTTCAGAGTGTTTAGTAACTATAAAAGTCTTAGAGGAAAGGACTTTGAGAGAAGGATGGACAATGCCAAGTCAACCCCTACTGTCCTCCACTGGAGTTTCCAGGAACTCTTGATCAAAGTCTTCATCAAAGACGTTTTGTTCCAGATCTGAGAAAGTTCTTCCTTGTGGCAAAGATGCTAGAGGATTCTGCCAGTGAAAGCACTACAGAATACAGGGGATCTTTGCATACAGGATGACTGTGAAGACATTTTTCTCAATAACAAGAATCCAGGAATGGTCTGTGTGCTATTTGCTTTCTATAACAGTTTTCTTTAACATTTGTGTACTATCTTATGCTATGCTATTGCACCTGTAATCTCATGTAGTCTTCTCATTCCCACTCGAGAAAGCAGCTTATTCCACTGTTACCCCTTGTCTAACATCGCCTGATAGTCAGTCAGTAGTCAAGCCAATCTGATGCTCAAGCCATCAAGAATAGTCACTGTGGTTCTTGGGGAGTAGAAAGGAAAGGGAAGGAAAACACAGAATACAGAAAGATGTGTAGGTAGCAGAGGTCTGACAGGAGCAGATCTGGGGAGGCTGTCCGAGGGACTTGGTGGAAAGTCATCAAGTAAAGAGGTTCATCTCCAGGGAGCTGCATGCTTTGCCAAACTCAGAAAGGAAAAGGATGCCCAGGAGAGAAGCAAGGCTTGGCTCATGTGTGCACATGGAATGACACTTGGCAGATTGTAACATGTGCTGCAAGTATTTGTTTCAAAGGTGGTATAGCATCGGTGGACTAAGGCCTACAGCTCAAGTGGCTGAGGAGAGCAAAAATTCTCTTGTCTCATTCAGATTTGGATTTGCTCTTAGCTGTACAAAAACACCTAACTATAAGATTTTGGGGAAAAGTTTCTTTCTAAGCCTCAAATGTAAAACACATTTAACAATGCCTTATTTATGCAATTGTTGAGGGAACAAATTTGACATAATGAATCAACATCACAGTGCTCTGAACATAGAAAAATATTCAATGAATCCATTAAATGCATTTGCTGTCTGGATACCTGTTTTTCCATGTCAAGCTCAGATGTTTTTCTCAAGCTTTGCTGGCATGGCAGAGCAACTTGGCTGGTAGTTTTTTTTTTTTTTTTTTTTTTTTTTTTTTTCTGGTAAGAAAGGAGAGGGAAGTCTAGGATCCAGAAGATAACAGTCTGAAAAAGTATCCTATACTCAATGGTGGGAGTGTATTTGTAGGAATTGTATTGTATGAGAATTATTTCAAGTTCACTTAACTTTGTAAATCTAGTATTCTAATCATGAGAAATGATTGTTAGAGTTTTCTGCACTCCTCTTGTGTTTATGCAACTCTGTGCTTATGCCCTAAGAAATAAAAGAAAGGCAAACATAGAGCAGAAAAATGCTCACTATTTCATGGGTCTGTGATTATGCTCAGTTTCACATCAGCCTTGACTGCACGTAACCAGAGTTCCACAAGGAAGAATATTTGCTCATAAAAAGCACTTTGGTTACTCTTTTTCTATCCCCTTTCCACTTTTCATGCAAATTTTCCTGTGCATTTATGGTTTTTATAGCCTTCTGATGCTCTAGCCTTTGATATGTTCTCTTTTCTAGTTTTGTTTACAAAAGTTTCCAACTTTCTTGTATGAGCTGATTTTTAAATGTCAGATGGTGCACACTGACTTCAGAAACTACATTTACAAAGAGTGGCACACTTAAACAAAGACATAGTGTCCAGGAAGCCATTTCTCAGTTTTTCTTTAGCTTTATCTTGGAAGATGAAGAAGGACAGCCATTCACACAATGTTGTCCAAATTAAGGGCAATCTTCTAAGATAGAAGCTCCAGCCTTAGTGCCCAAGTCAATCAGAAGCTACCGCTCAAACTACATTAGAAATGCTGTAGGAAGATAAAGACCAATGCTGATATTGTTGTACTCATTCATTCTCAAGCCCTATATGTTTTGGCCCATATTATCCTTTCTTTCTGGACATGTTCTGAAGTACTCTTGTTGGAGGATAACATGTTATATATGAATTAGTTATTACTACAAACAAATAACCTCAGAACCTAGTTCCCTAAAACGGTACACTCCATTACTTCTTGTGGAGCTGCAGATTTTCTTGGTGGCCCTGAGATCTTGGCTGCTGTCAGCTGTGGTCACACATACAACATTGCTGATTTTGGCTCTGTTTGCTGCCCTGGGCTGCTGGCTTGGGCTGGGCTAACTGAGCTGTCCTCCCAGTGATTCTTGGTCCTTCTGCAGGTAACCCAGGCTGGCTCCCCTGGCAGTGGTAGAGTTCCAAGAAAACAAATGGATAGTTGTAAGACTTCTTCAAAGTTCAGAATAACATCAATATTCTATCAACCTTGCTGTTGTCTGTGGACCAAAGCAAATTGTAAGGACAGCCTAGACTGAAGAGGTGATGAGTCAGAGAAGTAGACCCCATCTTTTGATAAGAAATATTTTAAATCATTGTTCAAAAAGCAATGGAGAGATAGATGATCAGAGCTGCATCAGCAGTTGTTCTACTACAGAGCACTTTTCCTTGTAGCATCACGTATTTTGTGGCTTGACACGTTTCCACATGTACAGTCTCCCCTGGCTTGTATAGAATCTTATAAAGTCAATTTTATTCTTATTAATTCCTATTTTCTAAAGGTAGAAACTTGAGACTCAGGTAAGTGAGTAGTTTAATGTTTCTTTTTAATTGGGATTTAAATTTTGGTCTGTTGCTACCAGAAAAAATAAAGTACTTTGTCTCATTCTTAGATCCTTTCCTATCACAACATGAATTTCTTAACACTTAGCTTTTATTTCATTTACTCATCTATTTAACAAGTATTTATTTACCATTTGCAATGCCTCAGGCACTGTTCTCAGAGGCTCACTGCCCTCTATGAGCTTGCAGTCAAATGGGCACACATACAAACATGTGAGTAACTGTAACATCACCACCATCCAGCAAACCCATACTCTCCGCAGCTGCCTTACTCTGAAGAAAGGAGCTATTTCTTGTCTCAGCGGTGTTGCAGAAGACCTAGATAACCCTCAAAGGATAAGCCAAGAAATTCTACAAGAGTGGGAGGAGTCTTAGGTTAATATTTTAATATATTATTAATGTATAATAATAGTCTGTGTGAACTATCACCTGTGCTCCAGTTGAAGAAATTCCTGACGTACTGAAAGTTGTACCATTCAGAAATTCTAAATTTTATACAAATATCTTTTTCTAGGACTGACTTGGAACTATCCTCTTTATTATTGCTATTTAATAACAAAAAAAAGAAAAGCAGATTTTTAATAAGCTAAGTTTATAATCTAATCATATACACATCTCTACACATATCTAAGTCAACAATTATCTTCTCCTGACACAAAGTTGTAATATACTTTCAGGAAGGCAAAAATTAGTTCTCGGTAGTAGCGGCAGTCCTCTGGATATCTTCCTAGATTAAGTAGTGTTCTTTTTCCAGATTCCACTTCTGTGAGGCTGTATGCTGGAGTGAGTCCCTCTTGGTTTGCTTTCTCCATCAAAGTTTCTCAGTTATTTGATATTTGACCAGTCTTTGAAGTTATTGAATTTTTAAAATTCTTACCAAGCACACAGGAGACTGTTTTCCAGAAGAGAATTGGCAAGAAGAAAATATATAAAATGCAAAATAAATCAGAGCCCTCCAGTTGTCCCCTCCTAGTACAGAGTAAAGATTCATTTTGAGAAAAACATGCTGGGTAATTACATCTTCTCCATTTGCCAGTTTATCTCTGTTAAACATAGTAAACATCTCACTGCTTAATTTGCTCTGTCAGCCATGGCTTTTTAAAAACTGGAGCTCTCAGGCAGTTAAGATTTTATGTCTGCAATATAATTTCACAGGCAGTTTTTTTTTTTAATTTTGTATTCTTGGCTCATTTACAGTCAAATATCTTCCACTGCATGAAGCTTAAATATTTAGCCATTGAGGTAATACACTCTTTATCATCTGTCAGCTTAGCTATGGAATCTGAGCCCCACATTCTTCATGTTCAGGCTCCTATGGAGTCAAGTGTGTCACTGGGCTCCTCAGGGCTGTTCTTTTCTGCGTCCCTTTAGGTCTGAAGCTTCACACTCTTATCACGGCTAATGAACATACATTCAAGGTAGATCACCATGTACTCCTATTGTCTTTTCTGAAGGGATCTAGATTCCATCATTATGTTATAACTTTTGCATTATTGATTGGACACAATAACAGTTTGTCCCCCAAAAGGTATGCATGTGGAGGCTCTTGCACTACATTTTGATTAAAAAAAAAAAAAGTATTTGGTGATCTTTTGCCTTGCATGCACTGCACTGCACTTGAAACCCATAGAGAAAGGAGAAAAAGAATGGTGACGCAATTCAAAGCCAGTCTACCTCTCCTTCTCTTTGTTTTAAAAGGGTCTTTATTAGAGGCCACATCAGCAACGAGATGCTTTTCAGAAAATTTTGTGTCACTACTTGGGCTTTACCATCTTGGAAGTGGAAGGTACAGGATAAAATTGGTCATGCAAATGGATATCAGTGCCCCTACGGAAATCTGGGATTGGCCAAGACGCGTAGTGTTCTCCCAGCTGAATGATGGTGTCTCTCTTGCTTCCTTTTCTCTGATTAGTGAAGGTTCTAGTTTCTTCACTCACAGATCTAATAAAATGAAGGTGCTCACTGAGAACCTCATAAATAGATTAAAATGCACAGGGAAGCTAGCCAGGTTTCCTACAACTTATGAATCAAACGTAGCTCACATGGAAACATATATCTCCACAGGCCTAACAGTTAAATAGCAAGTGAAATATCAATAGATTTTGATGCTGTTGTATATTTGGCCATTAGACCGAGGGTGCTTTGTCCTGTCATTACCTAAATATCATTTGGGATCCCCTGTAAGTGCCACTCCGCAATTAAACACAGGTTTGAGAGACTGAAGTTGAATATTGCTCAGAAGGGCTACCAAGGTACATTTTAAGGTCCTTTGGCTTTTGGCTACTTTGTTGGAAGAACTCTATGGTGGTGGGTATGGGAACAGGTGTGCCATTAATCCCTGTCCACAAGACATCATCCTTGCTTTATAGAAGTAATATGATTTCCTTTTACATTACGAAATTACTGTGGCAGAGGTATTTTTTTATATTTTGTTTTTAAATATTGAAATGAAGTTTTAAAAAAATAAGCAAAGACTCTAATTCAAAATAAATAGGCTATATACATAGTACATACACATCAGTCACTGATGTTTTTAGGAATCTTTTTGAAAAAGGGTTTCTGAATGAAAGGATGAATGAATGGCAATGGTAAAATGATCTTCTGTATAGAGTATGTAATATAAATTAAAACTGTTTCTGCTCACACAGTCTGAAGATTGTTTATTTGCACTTGCCATGCAGTCATGGGTGGGGTCCTCAAGATGTGATTAATACAGTATTTGATGTGGTAACTTACAAAATTAAAGCCACAGCAGCAGTATGTCTCTGTCTCACCAGTATGAGAACACTGCACTTGTTCATTAACATTAAGAACATTTTTAAAGAGAAGTCGGTTTCAAAGGATGCCTCTCTGACTGATCTTTAGGCATCTGAACATATGTAAAATTTAATATGCAGAGTTTGAAAGTGTCAAAAATCAATTGGAGTTTAAAGAAAGATTCTCAGTTCTCAGCTTATTCTGTGAGTCTCAGTTTAAGGCCATTCTCTTTTCCTGTGCTGAATGCCTTACATTCTGGGGAGCAGCACCCCCTACCCCGGCCAGGTCCCCAGAGATAGTTTTCCTTTTAACTTAAATAAAAGAAGCACATTTCCATGTGTTCCACAGATCAGAATGTAACATGTCGTTAGAATTTCTCCAATGCTAACAAAGCTTCTTGTGACTCTTGCACTTTCTAATGGACTAAGAAATGGGGACGTCTTTCTGTAGCCACGCAGTTCTTGCATTTCTCCTATTGTCCTGCACTGGGCATGCCCTGTGTCCTAGGGATAAACTTCTTACAACTACCAAATGTTCAAGGTGAACAAGTTAAGAGGGAAAGGACATGGAAAGTAACTTCTAATACCTTGAGACTGGGTTTCTGAGTCGTTCTGGTGATCTGAAGAAGCAAATGGTGTTCCACACTCAGTCCCTGTCTCCTGAGCTCCAGTGTGATCCTTCCTTGAGAGTGACCCCCAGAGCTACCAGCCATGGCAAGGCAGGTCTGAAAGCTGACACTAGTGGTGACATAGGTGCTGCTGTTACTGCCACCTCTTTTACTGTGCGTTCCCTTCCTCCACATGGCAGGCTCCACTTAAAAGGTTTGACGCTTAAACTGCACCTTGTAATGGAGAGGGAGGCAGAGGCAGACCCACTGATGTCTGGAATGAAAGTTAAGCTTTCTTTCATGCCAGCCTGTGGTGGCGATCTGACTCTGAATTTGGCCTCGCTACAGTTTGAAAGAGAAAGCTGCTGGTAATAATCCTGAAATTATCAGAGGCACCGATGAGCAGTGGCCCATCAGCATCGCATCTTCTGTTCAAGTTTCCCCGAGAAGCTCTCAGCCGGGCACCTCTTTGTGTGTGGAACGGAAAAGCGCAACTGCACCTTAATGAAATAGGCTTCAGCAGACTGGCCCGGGCTGCCTTTGGAAGGATTCTGCCTGCTGGGTTTAATTTCAGAGTCTCATCCTATCTCATTCAGACAGCCATCAGCAAGTCTTTCTTAAAAAAAAAAAAAAAAAAAAAAAAAATTATCTCATTACCTTTTGCCATTCATTTGTTGGGAAGAGAGAACAGAATTGGTTGGGGGTGAAGAGGGAAGCTAGATTTAGCTTTGCCCTTTAATCCTCTGTGCCGCCAGGAACCCAGACCCCTGGAAAAGTTTCCACCGGCTTTCTCGGAAAACTAGGAACAGAGAAATGGTAAGACCATCGGGGGGCGCCAGCACAACAGAAATCTACCAGTTTCTAACTAGCACGTATCTTATAGTATCCATGGGACAAACCTTTACTAAAAATTAGATGAGGCAGCTGCGTGTGCGGAGAATCCCTCAAAACTTCTCCCCGTGGATGTTCACATCAAACTGTCTTCCACAGATGCCTCCATTCAGCCAGGAGGGTATTTTCTTCTCTTTTTTTCTACCTGATAGGTCCAGTTTGCCTATGAAAGAGCTCTTCTTTGTCATAAAGCAGTCTTCCTTTAATAGCTGCTACAAACATTGCTCTTTGGGTTCAGACAGTGTCCTATGTCTTCTCAAAATATGTAAAATATCATTCTATACTGAGTATTAGTTCTACAGGGACCTCATGTTCTTTGTAATTTTTTTTTTTTTTTTTTTTGTCTTTTTGAGACAGGGTCTCACTATGCAGTTCAGGCGGGCCTTAAGCTCACTTTGTAGCTCAGGCTGGTCTCGAACTCACAACAATCCTCCTGCCTCAGCCTCCCGGGTGCTGGGATTACAGGCATGCGCCACCATGCCCGGCTTTCTTTGTAATTTTTGTTTTTAAAAACAAACTCATTAAGTCAGGCAAATGAATCTGTAACTTTCGAGTTGGTTTAGAAAAAAGGAGTGAATTTAAATGAAGTAATGTGAGACCACAGAAGGAACTATATACATATGTATGTGTATGTGTACAGCGTGTGTGTGTTGCTAATATTAGGAGTAACTTCTAGCATTGTGTTAAAAGGTGGGCTGCAGGGAAATAAGACAAGAGAGATGGGACTTCTTATTCAGAAGGCTTTCCCATCGTTTGAAAAGATCACTTGGTACTCTCTGAAGGATGCTATGGCATTTCAGGCAGCCTCTCCTTGGGAATATTGTTCTGGCCATCTCAGTAGACCTGGCAGTTTTGAAGAGGGAGACTGAAGGGAAGATTTACCGTTTCACTTAAAAGGAAACTGTAGCTTCATGTGCAAGGGAGTGCGGCATTTCCTGTCATGGAAAAATAGCTGGCATCACTTTCTCGCAAAGACTGTCATGCCAAAACAGCAGGGTGACTGAGTGGCAGCTGGAAGTGGCAAAGCAGGCCTCCCGTGAGGAATGGTGAGGCGAGGCATCCTGGGAGTCAACAAGATGAGTGGGATGAGCTGGGATAAGACAAATGAGAATAAGTTCATGAGGAACTGACAAGGTTGCTCAGGGAGCCTTGATAGTCCATTCCAATAAAAGCGCCACCACAGTGTGCCTGGGGCCTCCGCTGTTGCTTTGCTTTGCATTTCTCTCCCTTACTATGAGAGGTTTAGGCACAATCATATGCCATTTATGCAGGACTGAGAACAGATGGATCAATGTCCCAAGGAATACAACACTGAAAAGTGGGCTAGAAAAGCTTAAAAAAAAAAAAAAGTAAATAAATCAAAAGTAAATAACACAGTTTTATTTAGAAGAATTCAAAATGCAATGGATTCCTTTTGATGTGCATCAGGAGCAAATTCATTGTTAACTCCTTGACAAAGACAGAGACAGTCAGCTTTCTTCCCTGGTTAAAAATTCTAGCTGCCACCTTCAGTTATTAAATGATGTATCTGTAAGTGCTTTCTGCGTGCAGTACACTGTGAAATAGATGCTGTTGGTGTGAAGCCTTTGGTGAGAAAAGCTATTGGGTTTGAGACAGAAATTTAAATTTTTGATAGCTAAGACCGCTTAGAAACACACTATTTAACTGTAAAATACCATGGCAAGTAGAAGCGTGTTTGAAAAACTGATTCGCTGGCACCGTTTGTCCTAAAGACTTTGATGCCATTTCCAGCGGTGGACTTCTGCAAAGGGAAGCTATTAGTTGGCCAGACCCCATTCTCCTCTGGCCAGCAGGAAAGTGCTAAGATGTGAAACTGACCAGCCAATCCCAAGACACAGCTAGGATAATTAGATGAATCCCATCTATGCTGGAGTTCACGGCGTTCATTCTGTTTTTTTCTTTTCCTTAACTTAAAAACAAAATGTCACCATTCTTTTCAGAGCCACTTAAAGTAGTCTAAAGGGAAGCCTTAAGCCAATGGAGCCAAGATTTGGCCTGGAATTTTCCTTTCTGCCTCCCTGCACTTCCTACGGTCCTTCACTAGATGGTGTTCCAGATCAGTGGAAAGTCTGTTGTTCCTTTGGTCCAGGAGGAAGACAGGGAAGAGAACCCAGAACTGTCCCTCTGTGACTGACTGCACCTCCCCTCTTTGGCTTCAGAAGTGCCTGGGCCTTTCAATTCTATCTGATGAGGAGTTCTGTATGCTGTTGAACTCTTCTATAAGCCATTCCTGTAAATTTTTTTGGAGTTCTCACAGGAAGCAACCTAAGGCATTATAGTGTTCTGTGTGGCTGGCAGAAAGTTTTATGAGCTGCCTCACTGGAGGCCTCAGTGATCCTGCCAGCTGCGTGCATCATGAAACAAACTCATTTGAACTCCTTGATGAAGACAGCAGTTCAAACCACAGGCCACAAACTTGACAGGGACTGCAATCCAGTCTGTAGGGCTGAGTGAACAGACAGGTAATGCATAGGAAGTATTCATACAATAAAATGAGTCAGTGGAAATTGAACTCTGTACTCCTATCTAAATCTTTCTTCCACATTCCTTTAAATTTCAAAGTAAATGATAATTTAATTTTTTATGCTAAAAATTGATTTGACTCAGAAAATATGTTGGAGAGATAAAATTGGACTTGAAGATTTGCAAAACTGTCCAAAGAGATATATGAATTGATATAAATCCATCCTTCACCAAATGACTATGTGTGGCCTCAGACTCTAATTAAATGCACATTTCTCACACTGTCTGCTCCCCTCTGCGCTGTGATTCAGATAGTCAAATGTACCATCATTTTGACAAGTATATATACAGTTGATTCATTACTATCAGTTATCAAGGAAACTGATTGCTTTTTCATGGCATTTGGTCTGGAGCCAGCGCTAAGAACTTCCAGACAAGCTGGGCTAAAAGCTCAAATCCCAGTAAAGAAGCAATGCCTGCTCAAACTTGTGATCCTTTGGCTGTCATCATAAATGGAACAGAGCCTGATTCTAAAGAGTGGCTCTGGTGATACACTTTATGTGAAAATCATTTGTTTCGACCTGAAATAATTAAAATCATCAGAGGGGCAAAAAGGAAATTACAGATACCTCAAAGGCACCGCATGATAGAGACACCCCAGTAAACAAGGTATTGGAAAGAACTGGTGGGAATAAAGGATGGAACGTTCCTGAGAAAACTGCTTTCTCTCCCTGAGGAATCCTTTCAGTACTCTTCTGTCCTTTAAAGCTCAAGTTTAACACTATTTCCTTTGCATTGTTTTGCATTTCTGGCCTTTGGAACATGAAAATGTGGCCCTCAATTTGTAGAAAATGGCTTGTGTAAATGACAGATCTGGTTCAGTTTTCCACTATTTTAATGGCAATTTTTCCCTATAGCCCCAACTTATATATCATTTTTATTTGTTGACATTCCCCAAAATACAGATCTCTCATGCATTAGTAAGCAGGTTCCCATCACTGCCTCAGATCAAGTCATGGATAAATTTGCCAAAAATTATGTTTCTAGGCCCAGCTTCTTCAAGGTCAGAGGCACAGTGGGTCTAGAGTCAGTGGTGCCCTGCGGACAACATTTTCAGTGTTCATATAATATTCCAGAAACACTGGAGTGGTCAACCTCAGATCACCTTGTCCAAATGCTGCTGTCTCTTCCTACTTCTATTGGTTAAATGAGTCATATCAATATGGAGTCCTTTCCCAGTGCTGTACTCCCTTTCTACCCCGTAGGTTTATTCAAGCACATAGCTGTGCTGACACACAGAGGAATTTCACTTACCCTAAACATGATGTCTGCTTGTGAAGAAGGTGAAAGTCTCTGGAAGCTTACATCCAGTGTTACACCATGCTGTTTCTACCTTTCATTTTATGTCACTTTGGGAGGGACGGGTTCACTTTTATGTAGGTGACCACAATGAAATTCGATACCTGTCATATGGTCTAGCTTGTGGACAAAAAGAGGCTACTAAGATATTTATTTTGGTCTTACAAGAAATTGTAAGAATCGTGGGACAGGACTTTGGTATTTTGGGTAGTATTTGGGGATGGTATTTTAGCATTTTGGGTAAACTCTAGGAAAAGTCCTAGAAAAAAAGTTTAAAGTATTCAGTCAAGCAGAAAGCATATTAGATAAGTAAATACACTTATCTCTGGTAGCATTTAGATTTACAAAGTAGAAAAAGTGGATCTGTTATTGCAACAAATACCACTCAGAACTGTGTGCCGAAGATAGTGGACACTGGCCAAGCATTCCTGCTCTAGACTGAATCTGAAATTCTTCCAAAGACTCATATGTTAAGTTCATCATTCCCACCCATAGTATCATCCAGAGGTAGAGGAACCTTCAAGAGATGGGAACGAGTTGTAGGAAGTGAGGCTTCTAGGGATGCACCCTGGTAGGGGACATTGGGATGCCTGCTCTTTCTCCTCTGTCTCTCTTTGCATCTTGGCAACCATATGGTGAACAGCACTCTTGCAGCAGATGCCCCTGCCGTGATGTGCTGTGCCACCACAGGTCCAAAGCAGGAAGGCCAAGCAATCATGGACTAAAACCTCTGAGACCGTGAGCTAAAATTAGCTTCTCTTCCTTTTATGTTGATTGCCTGAGGTGTTTGTCAGTGTAATGGAAATCTAACTCACATAGCTCGTGAGTACATTTGATCCTAATTATTTATGAGAAAAGACATTTAACGAAAGGTAGAACAACATATTAAGATTCATTGCTTTTTGAGGGAAAATTCAACCTCCCAGGCTGAGTCCAATAAATCACTGTTTAATTGAGCAGCCTCTAACTTAGCAGAGCAATAGCACTTTATTTTCTTTCTCTGTCTGTATAAGAAAGAGCTATGATGCAAGAATTTGGGGATTTTATGAAGTGTTATCTAACACAGACAATTATTTTCTTCATTCAAAATACACCTCTGCTTAAAAATAAAGCATTTCCACTTCAAGTTAATATAATTGGTGATCTAATTAATTCACTTCTAAATGGTGACATGTATTAATATTTAGTCCTCATTACCATAAGTTTGCCTTATCTCACCAATTGCTCAGCAAATGTTGACTTAAAAGAATTTGCTGCTTACCTCCATATTTGATCCCATTCATTAACTTAGCATGAATTAAATAGATCATCATTGAAACTCCGAGTCTGACAGAGCAGCACAAAGAAGGATGAAAAGAATTGAAATTTGTTGAGCATGTACTCTGGCATTTCAGCTTAATTTCTACACAACTTTAGTGAAGTTACATTTTCTGTCTCTCTTATCCATGTTATTAAATGGCCATGACAACTTTAGAGATAGTCGTAGAACATTCAATGTTTGACTTGCTTTAGCAAGTTTTTTTGGTTTTTGGTTTAGATTTTCTTATGCTATACCAGGGGTCAGCCTGTAGCCTAAATTCAAGGCATTGCCTGATTTTGTAACTAAAATTAAGTTAGAATATGGTGAAACTCATCTGCTTTTTATGATCTGTATGTGGATGGTTTTGTTCACAAATTATTTTGACTATCTGAGTTACAAAGTCTAGAACACATAATATTGAGCACTTGATAGAGAAAACAAGAAAATCCCTGTGCCCTGTGCGTGTGTGGCTCGCTCATGTTTGCATTGACAGGCACTATTGAATAATAGCTTCCAATCAAGAGATTGCCTTGACTCTCCCTATGGAAATCTAAATGCAAGGATTTGAGTATTGTAGTTTCTTGTGTCTATTAAGTCTACTTAAACTTCCAAACAAACAGGATTTACCTAAGTTCCCGTTAAACTGGAGCTCACTTTAGAGT
>PVKA01049555.1:0-13174 GCA_004027165.1 Ctenomys sociabilis | reverse complement strand
GGATTAAGGATGGGAGGGGGGTAAAGCCTGTGAGCTGGGCTGGAACCGAGGTTGGGGGGGCCCCCTGGGATTGCTCTGTGGAGAAGAACTTGTTTGATGAGAGAGAGGGAGAGGAGAGAGGAGGAGGGGGAGGGGGGAGACTTGGACCCAGCAAGAGCTGAGAGTGTGTGTGGGGGAGTGGCTAGGAGAATGTTCTGGGTTCTGAGAAAGGGCTGGGGAGGCAGAGGGGTGATTCTTCTCGGTCCCTCTTCCTTTGTGTCTTTCTTTGCCAGCTCTGTACCAGCCACTGGCTAGTGGGCTTTTGTGTGTTTTTTTTTTTTTTTGTACCAGGGATCGAACTCGGGACCTTGCGCTTGCCAGGAAAGCACTTATTCCACCGAGCTATCTCTTCGGCCCCTTTTGTGCATTCTTGATTGGTATTTTCCTTCAGCCTTATTCACTCCACTTTATAGATGAGAAAAACTGAGACTTGGACAGGTTATAATCTCCCACCCCCACTGGGAGCAGTATCTAGCCTCTCCAGGTTAGACAGGACATAAAATGCAGACCTGGGACTTGAACCCGGGGCTGTTTCTCAAGATGGCCATCTTGCCTATTGATTGGTCTGCTTTCCCAAAGGGCTCACCAACCACACAGAAAGGCTGACAAGAAGGCTCCCATGTGGACTGCACTTTAGATCTGGTATGTATGGGCCTTTTTTTTTTTTTTTTGTCTTTTTGAGACAGGTTATTGCTATGCAGTTCAGGCTGGCATTGAGCTCACTTTGTAGCCCAGGCTGGTCTCATAGGCACAGCTCTCTCATCCTCATCTCACAGATAAGAAAACTGAGGGGGCCGGGCGTGGTGGCGCAGGCCTGTAATCCCAGCACTCAGAAGGCTGAGGCAGGAGGATTGCTGTGAGTTTGAGACCAGCCTGAGCTACAAAGTGAGCTCAAGGCCAGCCTGAACTGCATAGTGAGACCCTGTCTCAAAAAGACAAAAAAACAACTGAGGCTCAGGGGTGGGGTGTGACTTGACCACAGTTATCATGTCATTAGGTGGCAAGGTTGGGATTCAGACCCAATTTTGGTGTTTTATTTTTTTATTTTTTTGGCTGAACCAGGGATTGAACTCAGGCCCTTGAGCTTGCCAGGGAAATGCTTATCCCTCTAAGCCATCTCCCTGGCTCCTCAATTCTGGTGTTCTTAAATCTTTTTAACTCGCCTTGTGTTTCCTGATCTTTTCAGGGAACAGGCAGGAATAACTTTTTAGAATTGGCAAGAAAGGGGCCAGGGAGATAGCTCAGTAGAATAAGCGCTTAGTTAGAGCAAATCTCAGTTAGAGCAAAATCCCGGTTTGAGCAAAAAAAAAAAAAAAACAAAAAAAAAACAGGGAACAAACTCAGGCCCTCGCCCTTGCCAGGAAAGCGCTCATTTCACTGAGCCATCTCCTCAGCCCCATTTTTTTTTTTTTTTTTTTTTTTTTTTTTTTGTCTTTTTGAGACAGGGTCTCGCTATGCAGTTCAGGCTGGCTTTAAGCTCACTTTGTAGCTCAGGCTGGTCTCGAACTCACAACAATCCTCCTGCCTCAGCCTCCCGAGTGCTGGGATTACAGGCATGCGCCACCACGCCCGGCCTCAGCCCCATTTTTTTTAACCCGAGGACTTTCTGCAGGTAGTGATTTATGCCAGTGCTCTGGGTAGCAGCTTTTAGGTGACACCTTTCATTGGAGAAGAGGGAGGGCCTTCCCTCAGTGGTGTCCTGTTCTCAAGATTCCAAGGTTTGGCTTGAATTCTAGCTGTGTGGGTTCCTAACTGGTGTCCAATCACTTAAGCTCTCTGTGCTTCTTTGACCTCATTTGGAAAATGTAGATAATAACAGTACCCAACTTATAGGACTACTAGAAGGATTAATGGTTTAATGGATGTAAAGCAATTAGTACACACCTGCCATATAGTGAATGTTCGGTCAATGTTGTTGCTTATTAATCTTACTATTAATATGCACAGCATCACCTCCCTGAAAGCAGCCTGTCTATCTGCATCGTCTAACAGGAAATACTAAGGCTTCTGTTTCTCGACAATCTGTAAGCAAAACACCGGCATCTTACTTAACATCCAAAGCAGGTAGGTAGGAACTGCTGATATCAGTAATAGTAATAGAACAATTATTAGAGTCGACATTCAACTGCTGCTTACTATGTACAGCTTATTGTTATTAGTGCTCTGAGTACTTCATATTTATCTCATTTGGTCTCCACAGCCTGGGAGATAGAAACGGTTACAATTCCCATTTGGTGGGAAAGGACAGGAAAGCTGAGAGAGGTGGAGTCGCTTGCCCAAAGTTACATAGCTAGGAAGTGGTAGAGCGGTGATCTGAACCGGAGCTTGTTGTCTGGCTTCAAATTTTCCTGTGATAATTAAGCTCAGGTCCAGTTCTTCCAGGATGCGGATGCCCGCCTGCATCAGCTCTATCCTAAGTTCAGAATCTGTTGCCTGAGGGAACTCCATCCATTCTGATAAGATCCAGTGTTCCAGTGCTGATATTTCTTTTCTTTCTTTCTTTTTTTTTTTTTTTTTTTTTTTTTTTTTTCTGATATTGAGGATTGAACCCATGGCCTTTGCACTGGGCAACATCACCATCCCTTTTTATTTATTTTGGGTCTTGCTACATTGCCCAGGCTGGGTTTGAACTTGAAATCCTCCTGCCTCAGCTTCTCAAGTGCGGGGATTCCTGACATGTGGCACCATGCCTGGCCCAAGCACTATTTATGGAGTGTCCTGTATATGCCAGAAACTGTAGCACATTGCGCTCTCCCATGAAGCCCACAGACCTACCTTATCATCTAGCATCTCCCTTCTCCCGAAGTGTAGCTAAGGCATGGCTAGCTTTTGGTGACTGTTTACTCTTACTCCATCTTAGTGAGTAAGTTGAGTCAAGAGTTAAGCTCAGCTGAGTCTGGTGGCCCAGGCCAACAATCCTAACTACTACATGTTTGAGGGTAGTCTGGGCAATTGTCTCAAAATAAAGAAATAAAAAGGGCTGGGATAGAACCCTCTGGGTTTAATTCCCTAGTACAAAAATAAAATAAAATAAAAAATCAAGAATTCAAACCCATAAAATAAAAAAAAAAGAATTCCAACTCAGGAGGGCCTGCCTGGAAGCCTGGTATTTTCAGGGTCTATCAGAAAGATGTAAAGACCCCTGGGTATTTACTTTATTTATTTTTTGGCAGAACCAGGGATTGAACTCAGGCCCTTGCACTTGCCAGGGAAGCACTTACTCCACTGACTCCATCTCCCCAGCTCTGTGAAGACCCTTGGAGAAGAGCCCCTTTCAAGGCCAGGTTCCAGTACTAACCACAACACCGTCCTAGGAGGCCTCAGGTCCTATGTGCTCTGCCTTCCCTCCCCACAGCCAATGTGTCCCATAGCCTGCATGTCCTCAGCCCCCTTTCTCTGCCCTGCACACCTGTCTCATATCCTGCTCACTCATTATGAATGGATAAACCTCTACTCAGCTCACCTCAACATCATCTGCTCCATGAAGCTTCCTTGGGCCCCACCCCTCCCAACAGTCACTCATAAACACCCTGCACTTTGCCTTCTTGTTCCTTATGAGGCTCTCAAGGAATCATCTTGCTCAGCAATATAATGGTGCTTCTAGCAAGCTGTTCTACATGCCCTAGGTGCTTAATAACTTTTTATTGTTGTTGTTTTGCTTTTGAACTACTAGAGACTGAATCTAGGATCCTGAACAGCTACATCCCCAATCTTTTTTTTCTTTGAGATGGAGTCTCGATAAATGGCCAGACTGGGCTTGAACTTACAAAATCCTCCTACCTCAGCACCCCAGAGTGCTAGAATTACAGGCATGCACTGCCATGCTAGACTAGTGATTTTTTTTTTTTTTTTGAATGGAAGAATCCATGAATGAATAAAGAGCTATTCAGCACTTTACATGCATGACTCATTAATTCCACAACTAACTCACCGAATCTGCACAACCAGTTGTTGTCTCCATTTTAGAGATGAGGTAGGTGAGGCTGAGAGCAAGAAAGTGGTGGAGCTAGATTTGGTCTCTAGTGCTGCCTTCTGCACAGCTGCCTCTCAGCTCATATCCTGCTATGGCCAGGGTTTATATGGCAAGTTGTTGTCAAACTAAGTGTCCCAATGTGGGGTTGGAGGACACCAGTCCAGAGGAACTCAAGCCCTCTTGTCACTACCCACTTGGGGGTGCTGCCCTTCTACAATCTTAGGCTGCTTCCCTCCTACTCCCTTCTTTTTTTTTTTTGTGGTGGAACTGGGGATTGAACTCAGGCCCTTGTGCTTGCCAGGGAAGCACTTACTCCACTGAGCCATCTCCCCAGCCCTCTCCTACTCCCTTCTTGGCCTCCTTCCTTTCTAGAGAGAAAGGACAAGGTAGAGCCCAGGCAGCCTTTCCAGGAAAAACAATCCTGTGGTGAACAGAGCTCTGTGATGAGGGCAGAGAGACCTGGAGTTAAGGCCTGGCACAAAGCATCCTGTTAGGGGCCCACACAAGTGTCTTCTTTTGGGATTCTGCCTAGGCTCATAACCCATCTGGTCATCCCCTACGCACCTTCTGATTCCCAATGTTGCAGGCAGCTGGGCTAGACAGAAATATAGGCAGTCAGACAGGGCTAGGCCCTTAAGGAGACAGTATGGAAGACAAGAAGACTTTGCAGTTTTGGGAGAGACCCCTGCTGTGGGCTGGACCTCAAGACAAAAGAGTAAACAAAGCAGCCATAAACCTCCCTAAAGACAGGCATGCAGGATTGGTATCCTATGTATCAACCATTTTTTTAAATTTTATTTGCGGAACCGGGGATTGAACTCAGGACCTTGTGCTTCCCAGGGAAGTGCTTATTCCACTAAGCCATCTCCCAGTCCCTAGGATTGATATTCTAAATGAGTCTCTCACCTTAAGGACACCTGTAAGTCACTAACCCAGCCCCCATGGGGGGGGGGCAGGATCCTGTATTCATGCCTGTTTGCCATGTTCTCTTGCTTTGTGACTGGCTTCTCCATTAGTTCTGGATTCAATAATTTTTTTTTTTTTTTAGCGGAACCGGGGATTGAACTCAGGCCCTTGTGCTTGCCAGGCAAGCACTTATTCTACTGCGCCATCTCCCTCACCCCGGATTTAATCAATTTTACCTGAGCAATTGTGCTTGTAATCTCATTGGTTGACCATGGTTTTGTCCCACCTTATGCCCACCTAAGTGATTTCCCATGTTCTCCATCTTAGACTTGCTTCACCACATGGTTTTACTCTATAAAAACCCCTGGAAGACACAGCTTCCGGGACAACCCATTCAGTCCCCTGTCTGTCCTTCTCTCAGCCAGGAGCTTCTTTCCCCCATCCCCTCGGTTGTTCCTAAAATTCATTGTTCAGTTTTAGAGAACACGAACGCTGCCCAGGTATCTTTCGGGTTGGAAATTTCATTCCCTTGTATCATTAATGATCCCAGAAACAGCTTGGGCACATTTCTGGGGTGTTTATTAACAGGGGTAGGGTGGTGGCCAGTACTCAAGTTTATGGTGACCAAAGAGAAAGGTGGCCTGCCACCCTTAGGATCAGCCCTGCTCTCTCTCATGTGACACCATATTTGTGTGAGGGAAATACAGGAATGAAAGGTAAATGATACAGATTTGAGGTGTGGATTGTTTCCAATTCTTTCTTTCTTTCTCTCTCTCTCTTTTGCTTTTTTCTTGCGAAACCGGGGATCAAACTTAGGGCCAGGGAAGCACTTATTCCACTGAGACATCTCCTCCACCCCTCTTTCTTTCTTTTTTTCCGAGTTGTAAGACCTTTCTCTTTGACAGTAGGGCAACACAGTTCCTGCCTTCTTCATAATGGCCTCAGATTCCTACTGGGAGTGTTTTAAACCAAACAGCCATTCTCCGGGCCCCATCCTCTGAGCACACCCCGTTTCCAATTCTTCAGGTAACCCTGAGTCACACAGTCATGGAGACTCAGTTTTTTTTTTTTTTTTTTAACAAGCTGTGAACTGTACCTGCCTTATAGTGTTGCTCCAGAGAACTAAGTGAGGTACCTTTGCTAACTTGTGCATCTGTCACACTATTATCCAGGTGCAGCTCTCTATAATCAGCAAGGGGCGCGTATGTCCACTCACGCACAAATCCTCAAAGAACCACTTCAGCACGTGTGGGAGGGTATGTCTGAGCCTACTGTGCCTATTTTACGGAAAGACAAACTGAGACCCAGATAAATTCAGGGAGTTGTCTACGGTCACAAAGTGAGGGAGCAGTTGAACTTGGGTCCAGCTCACCTGACAGTGGCTTCTCAGAGCTAGCTCTGAGTCCCAGGTCCCAAGCTTCGCTCAGTAAAGATTCTTTTGGGGAAGGAAAGAGCCTGTGACTCATGGTCCCCACCCTACTTTCCGCCGGGTCAGAGACCAGGCGTGAAGAGACAAAACTATCTGCAATTTGAGGGGTGTCTGCAGAAAGTTCATAGGTTTAGCCTCCTCCTTTTATAAAAAAGACTAGTTCTTTGAACTCTCAACAAGAAGAACTCATTTTTCAGCACACTTTGGGTAAGTTTTTACACTTTATTTGATAAAATTTTTCCACTATGAATTTAAGAGCTGATTAGCCTTAATCGCCACCCCTACTTCACTTGGTTTGTCCTCCGCTGTTTACTCCGATTGCGGAAGTCGGCCGGGTGGAGCCCAGGGACTGTACCCCAGAATACGTCTTTTGCGTAGTTACCTAATTGGCAGCTAATTCTGGCCAATGAAATGGCCAGAAGTCCGGGGTGGGTGTGGAGGAGAGCCAATCAGGACCTCCGGCGGGGTGTGGTTGGGTCCCAGGGCGGGGAATCGCGTAATGGCGGACGCGGGACGGACTTGCTCGGCTGGGGGCGTAGCGCGTTGACGGGGTCCAGCTGTGTGGCCGTCCAGAGAGTTGGTCGGCAGGAACAGATCCCGTTCGGATACTGGGCGGGAGGCCGGCCCTTCCTGTGCCCGAGGGCGACTGAGCAAGTCCAGGTGAGCAACAAGTCCTCTTGGGCGGAACCCGTAGTGAGACGCTTGCCCCGGCTGGGCCGCCCCCCAGAGCCCCGCAGTTGCAGGGGGAATGGTCGCCTTGGACTCTTGAGAAGTCGGCGAGCGCTTAGCACTGGGTGGCCTCTTAGTCCACTCCGCAGGGAAGGAGTGATTCGGAGTCCCCCTCTGAGATTGGGAAGTGCCCTTGAGTCTGTGAGGCTACGAAACTGTCTTGACCCGAGCTGGTTCTGCCACCGACCAATTCGTTGGCATGGTCTTGGACAAGTCACTTCCATTTTTACTCAAGATAAGTCTCAGATTCCATCTCCGGACCCTGAAGTAATTGAGGTGCTCTTTGAGGTCCTGGCCTGCCAAGGGAGACACACACACACACACACACACACACACACACACGTGCGCGTCAGCAGAGTAAGTTTTCCACGAAGGCGGTGGGCATTACCCAGATCATGATGGGGTCCTGGTCAGAGCCTTAGGGCCTCTGAGATGGGAAAGTTTTATACATAGAAATTGGGAAGGATGAGGCAGGAGGATTGTTGTGAGTTCGAGACCAGCCTGAGCTACAAAGTGAGCTTAAGGCCAGCCTGAACTGCATAGTGAGACCCTGTCTCAAAAAGACTAAAAAAAAAAAAAGAAATTGGGAAGGAATTCTTGATGATTCCTTGGAGCTGACTGGAATTTAGGCTCAGAAGTCAGAAGGAGAACAACTTTTATGGTATTCCTACTATATGCCAAACGTTGGCATATGTTTTTGTTTAATTTTTTTCAGCTACCCTAGAAAATTTACACAGAAGGAAACTGTTTAGGGCACACAGTTAAGTGCAGAACTTACCAAACTGGAAGTGTTTTCTCTGAATCACTGGCAAAGGGCAAAGGGCAAATCATTGCTCACTTAAAAGATGGTATTAGGGGAATTTGTTTTGTCACCAATGAAGAGCAAAAGGGATCTGGTTCCAAATATTTGATTTGACTTCTGACATAAGCTGTTCTGAATCTCTTGATGGTTAATTATAAGTCCATTCTTTGTTCTGTGTGTGAGTTAGGGCTATTTCTAAGTTGTAAAAGTAACTTTGAAGTGTGTCAGAACCTCGGAGAACAAACTGAATTCTCTGATTGGATGTTCTTTAGCGACAAATTCACCATCAGTAGTAGAGACTTAACTTTTAATTCAGGTCGTGCCAGCTCAATGTGTTTTTTCTTCCTAAGAATGTCACATTTGTTGGGGTGGGAGAGATTTCTCATTTATTGGTTCAAATATTTATTTATTTATTTGTCTTTTTTGAGACAGGGTCTCACTATGCAGTTCAGGCTGGCCTTAAGCTCATTTTGTAGCTCAGGCTGGTCTCAAACTCACAACAATCCTCCTGCCTCAGCCCCCTGAGTGCTGGGATTACAGGCATGTGCCACCACACCCGGCTTTATTGGTTCAAATTTCTTTGCATTGCTTGGGATGAAAGGCGTAATAGCTTGCCTGTAATTAAGCTTAATTGTGTGTGTGTGTGTGTGTGTGTGTGTGTGTGTGTGTGTGTGTTGTCCATTATCTTACTTTTAGCAGAGTAAAGACGAGTAGGCAGTTGTTGGGTACCATAAATTGCAGCACTTAATCTTTTCAAACTTTATGGCATTGGATTAATCAACATAGGTCTGGCAGTGGGTATTTTCATTGTGTCATTGGTGGGGAAGAAAATTGGAAGAGGAAGCTGCTAAGAAATAGGGTGTTTCTTAGTGTGGAGCCAATGTATATTTTCTTTGTTTGAAATTCTAAAAGCAGAAAAGCAGCAACTAAAGGAAGAAGGAAGGAAAGAACTGTGAAACTCTTCTTCCTGTTCAAAAGATTTTTAAGAGGTGTCCCCATCTCTCCATATCTGAGGCTCTGCTTTCACACAAGAAAGTTAATGTAATTTGTTGGATGTTCAAAAACTCTTCTAGAATGAAATAATTTTAAATCTTAAACCTGAGATGAGTGCTGTAAAAATCAGAACATTTCTAGCTGGGCGTGGTGGCACATGCCTGTAATCCCAGCACTCGGGAGGCTGAGGCAGGAGGATTGTTGTGAGTTCGAGACCAGCCTGAGCTACAAAGTGAGCTTAAGGACAGCCTGAACTGCATAGTGAGACCCTGTCTCAAAAAAAAAAAAAGACAAAAAAAAAAAAAAATCAGAACATTTCTGAATAAGTTGTTTCACTGATGATTCATTTTCTTGACATAGTTATCAATTGAGTCTGTACACACACACACACATGTATGCATGTGCACATGTGCACAAACGCATATACAGTTTTTTTTTTCATACACAGTTTTTGAGACAAGGAATGGCGGTGTAGTTCAGAGTGGTCTTGCAGCCTAGGCTGACCTTGAATTTGTAGTCATCTGTTTGAGACTCCCATGTGCCATCATGCCCTTCTGTCTTCCCGCTAACCCCCACCTCCCCTTGCCTGTCTATGTCAGCCTGTCTGTGTCTGTCTGTCTGTCTATCTCTGTCTCTCTGTCTTTTACATGATAGTGGAGATTAAACTCAGAGCCCAATCCCATCCAATTTTGAAACAGGGTTTAAGTTGCTGAATTCCCCAAGTTCCACTTGAATTTATCATCTTCCTGTATCAGCTTCCTTGAGTGCTGGGATTATAGGTATGCATCACTACACTTAGCTTTATTTTTAATTTATGAAGCTTTTATAATCTGCACATCTTGCTAAGGAGTTTACTGAAATATATTTGATTTAGCGTATTTTGACTGTGTGTTATATAAGAAACTTGTATTTACTAGCCATTTGAAATTAGGTGTGTAAGGGCCTTGCTATCTGCCATGCTGTAGCCAGCCGGACCGTGGGGTGCTGAGATGGTGATTGAGGCTGGGAGTAGTGGTACACTCCTGAAATCCCGGTGCTTGGGAGGCGGAAAACAGGAGGATCACTGTGAGCTGCTCTGCATAATGAGACCCTGTAGACAAAAACATTAAAAAACAATGAAGTTAGATGTTTAAGCATCTAAAGGCTTGTAGAAGCATACCTTTATTTTTATTTTTATTTTATTTTATTTTTTGTCTTTTTGAGACAGGGTCTCACTATGCAGCTCAGGCTGGCCTTAAGCTCACTTTGTAGCTCAGGCTGGTCTCGAACTCACAACAATCCTCCTGCCTCAGCCTCCCAAGTGCTGGGATTACAGGCATGCGCCACCATGCCCGGCTTTATTTTTATTTTTAAATGGGTAATTTATTTTATTTTATTCTATTTTTTTGTGAGGCAGGTTCTCTTATGCAGTTCAGGCTGGCCTTCAACTCACTATGTACAGAAAAAAAAAAACAAAAAATTCACTATGTAGCCTGGACTGGCCTTGAACTTGTATTCTTCCTGTCTCAGCCTCCTAGGCTGGGATTACAGGCACATACCACCATTCCTGTATGTGAATTTTTTTTTTTTAATTAAGGCTACTGAGCTTTTGTCATGTACTTCTACTATAGAGTGAAATTGACTGGTGGTATTAGAGAATGAAGACTTACTTCACTCTTTAGAGGAAGCCCTGTGTCAGCATGGACTTGAAGAGTCCTTTCCTTCCAGAATTGTATAGCTAGTTGGTTCAGGGACCTCAATTCATCCTCCTGCTTCCTCCCTTATTGCTGAGAATGGTATCTCACTGTCTGGGAAGTAGGGTATGAAACAGAAGAATTTCAGGTGTAGTTAGTATATGATTGGACTAGGGAATAGAAATAATTCTTACTCTGTTTATGTAGTTTCTTTTATTTCATAAGCAGTGATTTTGTTTATTAGTATTGTAAAATAATTTATATAGTAGTGTACTAACTTATTCCAAGTGATTCTGTTATAACTTTGGGTAATTTTTTTTTTTTTTTTTTTTTTTGCGGTACCGGGGATTGAACTCAGGAACCTGAGTGTGCCATGCAAGCGCTTATTCTACTGAGCTATCTCCTGGGCCCCAACTTTGGGTAAATTCTTGAGGACAGATATTGTTTCCTATATTTCTTTTGTATTTTCTAATGCTTAAAGGCCAGAGCTTTAAACTTGATTTGTATCAGCATTTTCTGGGGAAAACAAAAAGGTACATATCTGGCATGAGAGTTCTGGTATCAGTTCACAGCCTGCAGCTGGGGAATTATTGACATAACACATTGTAGGTGCTCAGTGAATTTCTTCCTTCATTTTTTCCTTTCCTTCTGTCTGTCTTCAGAGCTAAGGATGGAATTCAGCCTCAGACAAGCTAGGCAGGTACTCTACCACTGAGCTATATTCCCCTCCCCTCAAAGAGTTTTTTGGATTAATTTGCTATTGATCCAGATGAATTGGGTAGAATGGAAGAGGACCAAGATTTTTTCATAGATGAAATAGCTTTCCAAGATACCAGCACACATCCAACAGTTGGTAGATCTTTTTTTTTCCCCTCCCATACTTGGTTCATTGTTGGCATTGCTACCCTTGTTTTGTTAATAGGATTGTATGTAGTCTGTATCAGCAGGCAACCACAAGTTTTGTTTACTCTTTGGGCATTGGCCTTACTGAGATTGATTAGGGTAATGATTACTTAATTGAAAAGTAGCTAGAAATGCACAATCGATGGGGATTTCAGTGAAGGAAGTGGACTGCTACATAACCCTGATGGTAATGCAAAAGGAAAAAAATGGCAGATTTTAGTTTAACTGGGTCTCTAGCACACAGCACAGCACAGCACAGCACAGCACATGGAACATAATGGGTGCTCTGTAGCCTTTTGCTGATTAAAGAAATGGAAAAGTTCTTGATTGGGAAGAGGCATATGGGCTCTGAAGTAAGATGCTTCCCACTCACCCTTCAGAGCTGGTGTGAGAAGTCATTTATTCCCCAGTGCCTTCTTTGGGAAAGGTTGAGTAACATGCTTGTTAAAACATTGATTGGCCAGAGAGTCAAACCTGGTATCAGGCAAATTACAAAATTCTCCTGACTGTGGGCTCCTTAAACACAGGACTAAGTTGTTCATTTTGTATAACCAGTGTGCAGCACACAATATAAACTTAGTAAATAATAATGCTTAAATTATAGTCTCTATTCTTCATTTTGTAGCTTCTCTTCCATTTCATGGAAGCAGCAGTGTTTAAACAGCATCCTTGTCACTATGCACTATATCCCAATAGTACCTCCCTCATTCCATTGTGACATCCAAAAATGTCCCAGCCATTGTCAAAATTGTTGCCTGTTGAAAACCACTGTAGAGGGGCTGGGAGATGGCTGAGTGGAATAAGTGCTTCCCTGGCAAGTGGGAGGACCTGAGCCAAAATAAATAAATAAATAAAAAGAAAACCACTGTATTACCTGGTAGAGGTGATGGAATAGTTGAAGGAGGTAAGTGTGGATGTCCTCAGATGTGTGCCTTCTTTTGTCTGGTTGTACAGTCTCTTTCTTTTATTCATTCATTCATTCATTCATTCATTCATTCATTCATTCATTTATTGGTGGAACTGGGGATTAAACTCAGGCCCTTGCGCTTGCCAGGGAAGCGCTTATTCCACTGAGCCATCTCCCCAGCCCTATTTTTTCTTTTCTTTTTATTTTTTTTGGCAGAACCAGGGTTTGAACTCGGACCCTTGCACTTGCTAGGGAAGAGCTTATTCCACTGAGCCAAGTCCCTGGCCCTCCTATTTTTTCTTTTATGGTACTTGAGTAAGAATTGAACCCAGGGTTCCACATGTTAAACAGATACTCTACCACTGAGTTACATCTCTGTCCTTTTTTAATTTAACTTGTTTATTTCATTTTGGTTCTGGGAATCAAACTCAGGATCTGTGCTTGCCTAAATTACCCAGGTTGAACTTAAATTTTTGATCCTTCTGCCTCAGCCTCCCAAATAGCTGGGATTGTAGTACTGTGCCATACCCAGCTTTGTGAAAGACTTTCTTTTTTTCTAAAAATGTATTTATTTGTTACAGGGACTTATTATGCAATTCAGACTTGTAGTAATCCTCCTGTCTCAGTCTCCCCAATGCTCAGATTATCTGAGTTATCTCCCAGCACTGTGAAAGACATTCAGAGAAAGCTCATAGCTGAAAGCTTAAAAAATTATCTACTTGGAGCTAGTGTTGGGCTGAGTGGTAGACTTCCTGTCTTGTAGGCACAAGGTCCTGGGCCCTGGGTTCAATCTCCAGCACCACTAACAGACACACACACA
>PVKA01049554.1:0-13172 GCA_004027165.1 Ctenomys sociabilis | reverse complement strand
TCCCCAGTTACACACACACACACACACACACACACACACACACACACACACACACAAAAGTCCCAAGTGGGCTGTCTCTGGGGCTGCTGCCGCCACAGGCATAAGAAGACCTGGCCCTGCCACAGCTGCCACCCAGGGTCTTCCCCGCTCCTGCCTGGACAGGGTGGCATGGAACAGTCAAGGGAAGTAGAAGCCACCAGCTGATCTGCACAGGAGAAGCAAAGGACTGAGGTCTCAGCCCACAGGTGGGGTGCAGGCCTGCTGGGGTGACAGCTGACATCCCAGAGGTACCACTGCTCCAAGGTGGTGGCTTCGGCCTGGGAGGGCCAGCAGGTCACCCAGGGGGCTCAGAGGTTCCCATAGAGAGAGAGGGGCTATGACCAGATGCCGAGTGAGGCAGACAAGCTCGCACTCCCAGTCAGAGAAAGTTTCAGTGAGACCTTGACTCCTAGCGGAAGCCGGAGACCTTGACTCCCGAGCGAGCTGGCAACTCCTGTAGGAGCCTGTGGTTCCCTCCTGGCCTGCTAAGTGGTGTGGAGATCTCTGGGTCCTGATTCCCATCTCAGTGAGGAGGGTGAGTGGGGGTTTCAGGCACCCTCCTCTCCTACCACGGCCCCGGTGGGGTTGTCACAGGAGTCTCTCTCCACCCTGCATTTGCCCTGGGAGCAGCTCAGAAGACACCTTCTCCTGCATCGGAGGTTGGGCTGAGCAGGCAACAGTGGCTGAGGCTTGGGGGAATAGCTGGGGACCTCCCAGGCCTCCTGGTCAGATTCACAGGAATCTGCCTGAAGCGGAGGAACACCACCCACCTGGCTCCCCGGGCTGGACCTGAGAAGCCAGGTCACCACGGCCACAAGATGAATCTGGGTGTGGGAAGGCCAGGAATGTCATCCTGACTGGAACAGGAAGCCTCTGGCTGCCAGCTACCCCACCTCGGTCTCAGACATCTGTGGCCAGCAGCAGGTCCAGTGGCTGCTCCAGGAAGCTAAGGTTCTGGAACCCTTGGGCAAGCCCCCTCCTCTTATCCATTTGTTAAAAGGTTCTGGAGAAACCAGTCATCTCCTAGGTCCCTGATCTGATGTTCTCTGTGTGCAAAGGACCATGGGAGAGGTCCATGCTCCCCTCCTCTGAGGACCTGTGCATGCTTGCTTGCTACCCACATTAAATCTGGGATCTAGTCTGTGCTCAGGCACTGGCTTGTCCTACAGACAGGAAAATTCACCAGCGCTCCTTGGAGCTCTATGGGGCTGAAAGTGTAGGGGAAGGACCCAGCAACTTGGAGCTCCAGCTCCAGGGCGAGCAGGGAACCAGAGGGAGGAGAGGGCTGGATTCTCAGAGGAGGACCTCTCCATGACACCAGGACTGTGCCAGGTAGAGGTTTGAGCCTCAAGGATAAGCATCCCCAGGTGGCATGGAAGACAGTCTGTGGTCCTCTGGAAGCCCATGGCCAACTGAGCTCATTGCCCTGGGGCTTGGGGCATGTGATGATCCCATGGTCCTGCAGAAGATCAGAGATCCATGTCTCAGACTCCATTTGAAGGCAGTGGTCGGGGGAGGAGGAGGCTTCCTGACCGTGGCTTTGGGAGGCAACAGTACAGCTCTTCCACCCAACCTGTCCTCCTAGGGCCAGGGAGATGGCTCAGTGGAATAAGCGCTTCCCTGGCAAGTGCAAGGGCCTGAGTTCAATCCCCAGTTCCACAAAAAAAAAACAAGCTGCCCTCCTGATGGGGCCCTGTCCAGCTGCCTCCTCTAGAACTTGGGGTCTACCCAGGACCAAGCCATCCATAGGATATTGGACCTTTTGGTCCCCAGCTTTGGTTTATGAAGATGGTTCCCTTCCTGTTCCTTGTTTTAAGAGTTGGCTTAGGTCCTCTTTTTGCCATGCACTTGCTGTTTGCCTTTGAACCAGTGACTTTGCCTTTCTGAGCCTTTGTTTCCCCATATCTAAAAGCAGGAAGGTGGGGGTTGAGGAGATGGCTCAATAGAATACGTGTTTTCCCAGCAAGCACAAGGGCCTGAGTTCAATCCCTACTTCTGCAAAAAAATAAAAATAAAAAAATAAAAGTAGGAGGGTAATAGCACTTGCTTCATAGAGCTGAGAGGATAAGACAAGATAAGCCACGACTCGGCCATCTCGCCCTGTGTCCTTGCCCTGATAGGACCACCAAACCTCCTCTTGGTGGCCGATCTGGGTGCCACCACCGGCCTGCCACGCCCTGGCCCTGGTCCAGCCCCTCCATGCTGTGAGGTGCGCCAGCAGCCGCATTGCTGTGGGTCATCCTGGCTGTGCCAGCCCGGTGTGCCTGTGCCTCCTGCTGATCGCCTCTCCGGGGGAACAGCAAGGGCCAGAGACCCCGGGCTGGGCGCTGCAGCACCCACAACAGCGCCCATGATCCTCAGTTGTTTCTGAAGCAGTGAATGAACTTCCACGGTCAGCTGACTAGGGAAGACAGCTCGAGCCAGGAAACAGGAAGCTCAGGCCTTAAGTCACAAACCGTGTTCCTGTCCTGGTGTAGTCAGTTCACCTTCCTGAGCCTCAGTTTTTTCCTCTTTAAAATGGAGCCAATTCTACTTTCCCAGTGCCATGCCTGCTATCGAGTAGGGATTCACTCGAGGGCAGACTCACTGGTCTAGGCTGTCACGAAACAGTAGAGTGGCAGCAAGGCAAATCCCAACCTGGCTTTCACCCATACCAGGGGAGCTGGAGCAGGGACTGGGCCTAGGTGTGGACCCCTCTTGCCTCATCTTACCAGTCCTGCAAACCCATGTGCTATATCAAGCAGGGTGCTGCTCCTGACCTTTAAGGTTGAGGAAGAGCTGACCAAGATAGGTCAGCATCTCTCCTGGGCCCCATGAGACTGAGAGAGGGGCAGTGAGGCAGAGCAGCTCTGTGGCTCTGGCAACTGGGGCTGGGCCTTAGCAACCCTGCAGAACCCAGCTCCGTGTACCTGGGAGGGGCCCACGCAGCAAGCATGGGGGTTTGGATCTGTGGGCTGAGTGCCTTTCCTAGTGCACACTGGTGCCACATAAGCACCACCTCTACCTGTGCTGATACCGGACAGAGCCTGGCATCTATGGTGTCAGGGGAAAGTGCCCTGGAGCCAGACCATGGTCTATGTTTCAGACACCGAGCCCAGGCTTTGTGGTCTTGGGAAGGGTACCTAGCTCCTCCAAAGCTGTAACGTGGGAGTCCGGAGAGGGTATGTTTGTAACTGTGGCCTTTTCCAAAGTGTTATTTGCTTTAGAACTCTGTAAGTAGTGAGCTCGCTCTCTCCTTGGATTGTGGTGGCTGCACAGTCCAGGGAATCCAGGCAGGGGTGGGCAGGGAGTTGGAGGGCAGAGGAGTAGGCAACATAAAGCATCCAGGCTGGGGACTTCCATGGGACGCACCCCTGCTGTCCTTCTTGCTCTTCCTCAGGCTCGGTCTCTGGATATGGATTCAGGACATGGATGTGGATTGTGGGCCAGCCTGGAGGTGAGCGGACAGCCACTCACATCTGCTGGAGATCTGGGCTTGGTGGTGGCCAAGCTGCGTAGGTGTGGGCCAGTTGTCCTGAAAGGGAGCCAGGAGTCCTGGTGCCATTGCTTTCCCCCAGCCCTTGACTTAGTGCCTGGCCTCGTCTGCGCGTGAGTTCTGGGCTCCACGATGCTCCATTTATTTAGAGAGAAGGAGCTGCATGTTATGAGACTAGAGGAAGGCAAGAGCTGATTCCTGGCGTGAAATTGAAGGGAATGCCCAGAGCTTAATTCTCTAGATAAGCAATAGTTGAAATGCCATAGAGATAGAGATAGACATAGATTTTAAATGTATTTGGTACAGGGTGTCACTCTGCAGCTCAGACTCATAGTGATCTTCCTGTTTTCAGCTTCCCCAGCTCTGGGAATGCAGGCCACACCAGGTCCCGGTGACTGGTTCAGTGTAGGGGAGGGAGCAGGGGGGCGTGTGACCAGCACAGCATGTGGGGAAATGATATTTCAAACAGTCAAAATTAATGCAGAAGAATCTGATTGAAAAAAAATTGACACTGTAAATAAAGACAGGTTTGATGGTGCTGATTTCCTCTTTTGTCTTGGGATCGAATCACCATTACTGATCTTGTCTTTAATTAAAATTGGTTTTGATAGATAGAGCCCGTGTCCCCTCCCTCTGCTTGAAATTGCTTTGTTTTATTCCTTATGGGTGTTTGCATTCGTCTTGCTGTTTAAAGCCCTGCATGACGTGTTAAGGTCTGAGCTGTTTAGTGTTTCCATGTCCCTCGAACTTCACACGACATGTGAACATTGACTCGTCTCACCCCGCCTGGCCCTAACGGATTACCCAGCCTGCTTCTGGGGGTGCTGAGATTTGGGGTTCTGATAACATGTCCTCTGAGGAAAAGTGGAACTCAGAAATAGAACTTTGGGAAGCACAGCTGTGGGGTGAGGGCCACCCAGTCATGAGTCCTCCAAGTCAAAGTGGCCGTGTGGCTGTGCATTTCTGTGGGCGCCCACACAGGCAGTGTAGGATTGAGCCGCCCGATCTGTGCTGGTCCTTGCATCACTGGTGTGGGTGGTTTTGTGTGCATCTCCTTCACACTGACCCTGGCATTTCCATCTGCGTCTCCCACACCACCTGTCATGACTCAGCTTCCACGTGGGTGCAACCTGCCTCCTGCCCCAGAGCTCCCTGCGGGTTATCAGGGACTGCTGCTGCTGCTGCTGTGGAGCTGCCACGACATCCTGGAGGGGGCTCCACTGGAGGGGAGGCCTCCGAACCCAGGTTTGAAGCGATATAAGGGACAGTCCAGGGAAGGATGAGGGGGTACCTGGGTGTTCCTGCCTCAGGAAGGGGACAGCACGTACACATGGGAGCCTAGCTGTGCCTTTGTGTGACTGGGGTCTGTGTGCACACACTGGAGTTTGGCTTTATTCAGGAGTCTTTGCCTGACCATGCATAGGTGGCCGAGTGCATGAGTGAACGTGAGTGCCTGCATCCGTGTCTTGCTTTTGACATGGTGGCTGTCCCTGACTGTGTCATTTTAAACATTCCCAACTTCATGGTTCTCACGGTGCTTCAGACTGGGTACCTCCTGGGCGCCTGGGTGTCATCACTCCTTGAGCCACTGTGTCCTTCTCAGTAACAATTAGGCCGGGATACCTCCCCACAGTCTTGTCATGGGAGAAGTCAGAGACTGCACAGGGACCGGCCATAGTGCAGGCTGGGTCCGTCCTCCACCCTGGCCCAGGACTTTCCTGAGGGGACTGGCATCGAGATTGTCATGGAGCTGGGGTGCTTCTTCATGGAATCTGTCTGCAGCAACTGCTACGACCATCCCTGCCAAGAAGGCCGTGCTGGAGCCTGGTGTAAGTCCAGAGGGCGCTGGGTGAGGAGGCTGCTGGCCCTGGGGACAGGGAAGAAGACAAGCCGAGGGTCTGAGGGTCTGGTCTTTGCTCGTGGGTGCCTGATGAGCCGGAAACAGGATTAGAACGTGTTAGTGTTACTGTGTTGCTCTTCTGATGCAGACTGGGAGGTGGTGAGCTAACATGAAGGTCTGTCTTCCTGAGCGGCCAGCATATTCATGCTGCAATACGAAGATGAATCTCATGAGGTCCCCAACACCCTTGTGCTAATGGGCAGCCTATAAGTAAAGGTGTTAAGTCCCCAGCAAGCACACAGGGACAATGGGGGCTTTTTTGTTTCTCAGTGCTGGAGATGCAAACTAGGACCTCATGCGTGTTAGGCAAGCACTCTGCCACTGAGCTATCTTTGCAGCAGAGCAACGGGTACAAATTCTTATGATCAAAAATTGCAAGAGCATCCAAATTCTCTCAACAAATAAATCAGGGCAGTATTGTTATCAGATCTAAAGGCCAACAACCACAAGATGACAATGGCTTTATGTACCATGACCTTGTCCACCACAGATTTCTTCTTTTTTTTTTATTTTTTTTATTTTTTATTTTTTGGAACCAGGGATTGAACTCAGACCCTTATGCTTGTCAGGCAATCGCTTATTCTACTGAGCCATCTCCCTGCCCCTAAGCCATCTCCCTGCCCCAGATTTCTTCAATTGCTTGTTACTTTTTTCTTGGTAGCACCGCAGATTGAACCTGGGGCCTTAGCATTAAGCTCCATCCCCAGCCCATTTTCACATTTTCTTTTGAGACAGGGTCTTGCTAAATTGTTAGGTCACCAGGCTGTGCTCAAATTTTCCATTTTACTGACTCAGCCTCCCAGAAGGGTTATGGGCCTACAGCACCATACCTGGCTCCCAGTTTGATGCTTGTATGGGTGGATGGAAGGTGTGGCTGCTGTTTGGCCCATGAAGAACTAACTGGGATGAAATAGAGAATGTTCCTGGATTAACCCCCTGGATTAGAGCTGTTTATTCTTTATGGCTCGGTGAAAACAGCCATAAATCACCTAATCTCCTCTCTTATCCTTTTGACAAATGAGTGGCCTAAAGCTGTGTGATCCTAGAAGCACTTGCATCAGCCAGTTTCCTTTCCTTAGAGAGCCGCTCAGTAAAGAACAGTGTGATGTAACACACAGGATTCTAGCCATCACGTCCCTGAAGTCCAAGTTATGTGTACTTGGGGCTCATTCTTAAGTCACCACAGCAAGAGCTGCATGTTAGTGAGGATCGATAACACATGAAGTTCATATTTTATCTGCTTTCTGCTCAATGCAGTGGCTTTGGGTCATCTGCATTTAACAGATAGAGACCTTGAAACTCAGAAGCACAACCAGTTGGGGGCATCGCTGACCCCAGGGTCACCTCACTCTGGTGCCCTTGAATTAGCTCCACATGCCCTGCAGAGCCAAGCTCTTGGCCTCGGGTTGTTGCTTTTTTTAAATTTTTTAAGAGTTTTTTTTTTTTTTTTGCGGAACCTGGAATTGAACTCAGGCCCTTGCGCTTGCCAGGGAAGCGCTTATTCTACCAAGCCACCTCCCTGGCCCAGCTTTCGGGTGCTGTGATGAGCTCTACCAGAACTGGCTCAGGAACATCTTGGGGCGGGGGCCAGGGAGGCAGGCTCTGCCGTGGCAGCTCCGAGAGAAGAAAGGAATTGATGAGAAAAGTCAAAGTCGGCAAGGAAAATCTGAGGGTAGAAAACTGACATTCAAAAAGTTCTGAGAGGGCCAGCCAGATAGCTCAGCAGATCAAAGCACCTGCATAGGCAGATACAAAGACCAGGGTTTGACCCCCAGTGTGCTGTGCTCCTCTTACCCCCACAGTGTGCTGAGTTGGCAATTGAGACTGGGTGTGGTGGTGCACGCCTGTAATCCCAGCTCTCGGGAGGCTGTAAACAGGTGGATCACTATGAGTCTGATCTAGTAGTGAGACCCTGAACATCCTGTAGACCCTTCTCTAAAATACAAACATAAATAAATAAATAAATAAAGCACCTGCTTAGGCCATGCAGGGATCAGGGTTTGATCCCCAGCATGTGGTGCTGGCCCTGCCCTGGGGGCACGATGAGCAGGCAATTGAGACTGGGTATGGTGGTGCACTTGGGAGGCTGAAAACAGGAGAGTCACTAGGAGGCCGATCTGTGTAGTGAGACCCTGTAGACCCTGTACTAAATACATTAAAAAAAAAAAAAGTTCTGGGGCATCTAAGTGGTAGCCAAAAGGCCCTAATCATTAAAAGAAATTATGTAATTGTGTGAGTTTAGATTCAAAAACTAATGTTCTGATAGACTAAGGTGCCATGAAGAAATGGGCTGGGCTGAGGGCCATGTTAAAGGGCCCTGGGGCTCACAGGTGACCAGCGGCTCGGTGTGCATACAGGTGAGAGAGGAAGCCACCATAGGTTTTCTTCAGCAATATCAGTGGAAGCAGAATGTGTAGGTGGGGGTGAGGGTCGTGCAGCATTAAACGGCCAGACACAGGGGCAGCTGTCCTGAAGGAAGAGCTTTATCTGCACAGCTCTCATGGATAAGAGGCACTGGCCCATACAGGGGAGGCGCCAGGGCAGGGCAGGAGGCAGGAGGAGAGGGCTAGAGGCCTCATTGTGGATTTTGAGGGAAGGAATGGTCACCCCAGCAGGAAGGTGCAAGAAGTGCCGTATGGGCTGGGGTGAACCATCTCAGTGGGCTCCGGAGTGTAGGGCATAGGGACGGTGCCTCCTCCCTGGCCTGGGGTGATTAGGTCCCAGACAGTGTGCTTCAACCCAGGAGGGCTCAGAATAGGAGGCAGTGGGCTGGGCTGAGCTCTGCCTGGTGGGTTTACAGGTGAGAGGCCACTTGCAGGAGTGCCTTGCTGTTTCTGGGGATCAGGTAGCACTGGAGGAGTATCTCTCCTGTGTCAGCTGGGCCTCCAGTGCCAGAGTATTGGGAAAATAAAACTGAGCTATTGCTGGGCACACTGAGACTGCAGTTGAGACTGGGCATGGTGGCGTTCGCCTGTAATCCCAGCTCTTGGGAGGCTGTACACAGGCAGATCACTATGAGTCTGATCTAGTAGTGAGACGAACACCCTCTAGACCCTTCCCTAAAATACAAAAATAAAAATAAATAAATTTTTAAAAACTTGGAAAAAAAATAAATAAAACTGAGCTGGTCAACTGGATATGGCGGTGCCTGTGTGTAATCCCAGCATCCTGGGTGGCTGAGGCAGGAGGCCTGCAAATTTCATCCCACCTGGGCACTTGGCAGCCAACAAGCAACAGAGTCATTTTTCCTTGTTCTGCCTCACGTGAGCCGCTTAGGGAACCTGATCCAGGCGAAGGCCAAAAACCCCAAACAGTGTCCTGGGGGTGAATCCCAGCCCTGTCACTGCCCTGTGGATGTCTGATGTGACTGCTTCCCAAAAGCAGTTCTCCTTGTACCTGTTCAGCGTAGCTTAAGAGGGTTACATTAACTGCAGAGGCGAAGTGTTTAGCACAGCGCAGTCTGCGCTGTACAGCTCATCCCATGCTAGTTACCGTTGGTCATTATTACTGCTCCCATGCGTGGGGCAGAGGGGCAAGGGAGGCCCCAGCAGTGTACAGAGGGAGGAACCGGGAAGGCTCCAGGGCAGGGGGCAGGAGGTACCAGAGCTAGGCAGAGGCTCTGGGCCTTTCCCGACAGTGCCGGGGCTCAGGTGCAGCACAGACCTGGCCAGGCTCCTCCCGCAGTCCTGCCCGTTGCTGCTCCCCGGAGGCCGCAGCAAGCTGGCACGTGACCTCAATGAGAGGCCACCTGGCCGGCGCCTTCTGAATCCTCCTCAGGGAGCCTGTGCCTGGGGCGCCCTCTGGCGTGGAGGTAAGGGGCCTAGGGGGCAGTACATCCCACGCTGAGACCAAGTTGAGCTCGGGGCATCGGTGGCTCTGAGATCGTCACACTGAGCGTGCGCAAGGATCCGCACAGACACCTCTGGGTGTGCGCAGGTCGCAGCACAGGCCTGCTGGCTTGTACCCGGGCGGGAGGTAGTGTGGGCCTGCAGGGGCGGCATGGATGTTTCTTTAATTCTGGGTGTGTGCACGTGTGTTTGTGTTTCCAGAACTCTTTCTTAAATGTTGGAGGTGTGGGAGAGTTCAGAAGTAGTGGCCCTCAGACTGAGCCATACGGTAGAATCACCTGGGAAGCTTTAAAAGCCCCCATTATTCAGGCCCTGACCGCTGATCATGTAAATCAGAATTTTTCTGGAACTAGTCCTTTTTTAAAAATCATCCTGGGTGAGGGCCAATCAGATAGCTCAGTGGACTAGAGACCTGCTTAGGCAGAGCACAGCGGCCATGGCTTGATTCCCCGGCACCACAAGCCATGCCGCATGCTGCCTGGCAAACAGTAGCCACTCAGTCACTGGTCGCAGTGGTTCAGTGAGTCGGCTCTTGCTGACCTATCTCCACTTGTGCCCTGGGAGCACAGGGCTCACCCAAAGCCTGGGTGGGGCTTCTCCTCCTCTGATCCGCCAGTGCTCCCTGCAGAAGTTCCTCTGGGAGCCCCCTCTTGCTTCCTTCGATGCCTTGACGCGGGCAGCTGGCTCATCTTCCCCTCCGCGGGCACCCAGACTCCCCACCTGCAGCCACCGCTGCTCCCACCTGGGCCTCCAGCTCAGGAGTCAGGGGAGGAGCACAGGGGCCGGGCGCGAGGTGGGGGCAGGACCTGAGCTCCCCAAGGGAGCTGTCAGCTGAGCTTGGGCTGGGGTCGGGGGAGAGCCCACTGTGTAGACAATGGCACTCTGACACTGGTATCAGCCTCTCCCCCAGGAAGTCTAAAGTGATCCGGGCAGCTGTGACAGCTCTGCGGTGTGGATGCCTTGCTGGGCAGTCAGGCAGCTGCTGACCCTTTGAAGCTGGAGCTTCATTTTCCCAGTTCCCCACAGCCTCAGGCACGCCCATAGCCCTGCCCTTGGCTCCTCTCTCTGGGCACCCGAGGAGGTGGAGGGGGCTCTATGACACCCCCAGCTGGGCAATCTTCTCCTTTCCCACTGCGGGTCATGGGGGCCGAGGGATTCGGGCAGCCTATGAGCACCTCCCTGGGATGCATGGCAAAGTCTTTATCCTCCTTTCATTCAGTTAGTGGTGCACGCTGTTGCAGCAAAGGTCTGTGTGAGCTGGATGGGCCAGCTGCAGGGCAGGAGAACGCTGGCTTCAGCCTTAGTGAGACCTGTCGTATAGCCAGCTCCACCATGGAATCCCAGCATGACCAGAGCCTCAGGTTCCCCTTTGGTGATGGAAAAACATTACTATCTCCCTGGCAGGGTCATTAAGAGGGTTAGAACAGACTCTGCGGATCCTCTCAACATCAGCATTACCTCTGGCTGGGCCTGATCCTGGGCCTGGTCCCACCAGGACTGTGCCCTGCTCCGAGGTCTGAGCATCCCTAGGGCCACGCCCAGCACCTGGCTGCCCAGCAGACGGCTCAACCCTCTGACTTAGCTTTGATCTCACAAAACCCTCAGATTGGAAGATTGGATGGATGAGATGAGGATGAGGGCAACTCTAAAATAAGGCAGACACTTTGTGTGTCTCCAGGTATCTCAAAATGTCAATAACAACATCTGGGAAGGTCTCAGCTCCAAAAGATGTGTGCTTCACAGAAGGACATGGGCAGAAAGGTGGGGTGGGAGCATCTCAGGATGACGTGTAAGTGATTATTCCCAAGTGAGGGACAGGGAGCTCCGTAGCGACTTCCTGAGGGCCACCTGACGGGGGATATCCTGGACCCACAGCTTCTGCAAATGGCCCTCCCACCTATCCTGCCACTGCCTCAGCTCAGTCAGTCAGAAGGAACCTTCCAGCACCTTGCGCTGAAGAGCTCTCCTGCTGGACAGCTGAGAAGAAGGCTGGACTGCAGTCGCCTCCCAGAGGAATCCGACCATCTTCCAGACAATGTGGCTTCCACCTGCTCTCCCCAGAGGCTGCAGATGGGAGGTTCTGGAAGTATAAAAAGGCAAACATTAGGGAAAACAGAGTATTTGGGTAGCTAAGCATGGTGGTGTGGGCCTGGGCCTGGGGGGTCAAGGCAGAAGAGCACAAGTTCAAGCCCACCCTGTCTTAAAATTTAAAAAGGACTGGGAGTGTATCTTAGTGCAAAGGCTTTGGGTTTGGTCACCAGTACTGTGAAAGTAAAATGAAACAAAATAAGTTGTATTCAAGTGTGAGAGATGTTGGTGTGTTGGTCCTCTGCATGTTGTCCTTTGAGATTGTAGATAATGATCCATCCATCATCCATCCATCCATCCACTCATGAGCCATTATCCATCTGTCATCCATCAACCATCCATCCATTCATTCATCATCCACCCATCCATTCATCCATCCAACCAACCATCAATCACCCACCCATCCATTCATCCATCTAACCAACCATCCATCATCCATCCATCCATCCATCCATCCATCCATCTGTCCATCTATCTTCCCATCCATCATTCATCCTCTATTCATTATCTATCATGCATCCACCCATTTATGGATGATTCATGTACTGAATAACAATTGAGGGCATTTTTCCCTGCCACTGTTGTAGGCACAGGTAACACATAATGAGTAAAAGCCCTGTTTGTACACCTCACCTTCCCAATGAAAAAAGACAGAGCATTAAAAAAAAAAGAGAGAGACATATATAAGTGAAAAAGTGAAATGGAAGTGTAGATGCTATGAAAAAAATCAAAGCAGGGCAAGGACAATGAATGAATGATAGAATGGGGCAGGGGGCAGGGTCCTCTCTAGGGGGAGTGAGGCCTAGAAGAAGGAAGGAGGGAGCCTTGTGGTTAGAGAGCAGAGAGTTCCACCACAGACAGCAGCAAACCCAAAGGCTGCATGAAGTGAACTGGAGAAGGCCAGGAGACCCATGTGGATGGCAGAGTGGGGCGAGGAGATGCGAGGAGCCGAGGCGGACCCTGTCAAGCTGGTGGCAGGTCAGGACTTGGAGGGCTGCTGAGAGAGGGAGTGCAGCAGAGAACAGAGTTGGTCACTGAGGAGGCTCCTGTGGCCCTGTTGATAATAAGGCTTGGAGGGGAGGTTGTAGAGGCGGTGGAGAAGCAGTCAAATCAGCACAGGCATTACACGGGGACCAAGAGAACTGGCTGAGGAGTTAGATGTACTCTAGCAGGCAAGGAGCAGAGCCAAGTGAAAATCCAGGGCCTGGGGCAAGAGCTGCCCATGTCCTGATGTAGGCGCTGGGGCAGGAGCAGTCAAGGTTGGAATCAAGAGCTCAGTGTCTTACAAGTTCAACTTGAGAAGCCAATGTGATCTTTGAAGGAGTCAGGTATGAAAATCTGGTTTCCAAGGAAAGCTCAGGAAGAGAGAGAGACATGTGGGGGTGATCGGCACTGAGTCTCCCTGCTCCTGGGGCCAGTGAGGCCAGCCAGAGACGAAGAGGAGATGAGGTCACAGAGTGAAGGAGAAGGCGCTCCCCAGGGAGCCAGTGTCCAGCACTGCTGAAAGGCAAGCTTGCCAGGAAATGACAGCACCTGGGGGCACAGGTTTCTGGGCCAGAGAGGGACGGTGGGACTCACAGTTGGGATGATGAGTGGGACTGCGGATGAGCAGGGTGGAGCAGGGCACTGGGGAGGTCGCTGGAAGAGGGGTGGAGAGGCAAGGGGGCTATCACTCAGTATCACTGTGGGAGTTGTGATTTGGGGGAGGCATTTTGTTGTCTTGCCTTGGAATCAAGGAAGACAACATGTTTCTATTGTTTTGTGCAGATGTTTGTGGGTTGATTATAGTGGAAAAGTTTATAGCTAGTGTGAAGAGTTTGTG
>PVKA01049552.1:0-13175 GCA_004027165.1 Ctenomys sociabilis | reverse complement strand
AACATTTGGTCCCACAATAGACAAACATACACAGAGAATTTTATGAAGAAAATTCTTCATATATTTCTTTTTTTAACTTTATATGTTTCTTATACAGAAATATTAAAGTGAAGTAAATCCATACTACACATTAATTTTAAAGAGGGAAAACATTTACAAATTTAAGGTAGAAAAAGTTCTCAGTAGAGGAAGTAAATTGGAGGTAAAGCTTAAAATAGTCAGCACAGTGGACATTATTACATTATTATTTAAAATATGTCATCTAATAACAATAATGTTTGTGTGTAGTGCTGGTCAACACTTTCACTTAATAAAGAAATTTAAATGGAAGTTGACTAAACACCCACCAAAATCTGTTAATATAAGAAAGAAAAATATTTAAGCACTAACTGTTTCTTCCAATGGATCAGTAGAAATCAGCAGTACAATGCTTTCTTTTCTGGTTTGTTGACCTATTTTGTATGCTTATATCTAGTAATCTGAACAACTAATTTGAACACAACATACAATATAACAACTATTGTTCAATTCCTATGATCTTCTTTAACAAAATTCTGTACTGCTTTTATTTTTTTATTTTTACTTTCTTTAAAATAACAATTGTATATGTGAAACACAAAAAAATATTAATGGTATACCTCACACATTTTGCTTTTATAAATATTACTGGACAATATTCTTTTTTTCTTTTTTGGCAGAACCAGCGACTGAGCTCAGGCCCTTGTACTTGCCAAGGAAGCACCTATTCTACTGACCCATCTCCCTGACTCAACAGTAATATTTTTAAAATATCATAAATAAAAAAGAAAACTAGTTTTATAAACAATAAACCTACAAGAAGTGCTAGGGGAATACTGTTTTTAGCAAGAAAACAAGCATCTAGGAGTTGTTCTCAGTGGAGGATCTGAGGTTCAAGGGTCAAGTATGATAACCTAGAAATTCACACCCATCCTCACTCCCTCTGGTAAATCACAGAGGCTGTAGTGTTTCTTCCCAAAGTTAAAGCAGAGTTATCCTTTGAAAGAGACCCCAAAGTTCCCTTCACTGTATGAATTTTATCTGATTCTGTTTCCCAGCCAGGAAGGCCCTAATCATTAAAGCATGGCCACATATGTTGGATTGTAGATTGGGTGTCACCGTCCCCCTACCCATGATCTCAACTTAGTCTAAACACAAATTTGCTTCAACAAAGAGGCTGATAGAATGGTAGATCCTAAAAATCGAAACACAGAAATAACCCCTAATAATATTTAGGGGTTAATAATTATTTTTCTCTCATTAAAGTAGCGTGTCAGACCAGGACAGAGCTCCATCATGAGTTGATTCAGGCCCCCAGGATCCTGAGCTCCCCTGTTCACTATGATATGCCCTGCAGGGTCAAAATTGGGTTGTAGAAAGATGTCTGAGGAAGGGGTGAAAAATGGAAAAAGCTTAAATTTTTTAAAAACTTATTTCAGTAAAATATACATTGTTACTCATTTCCCTCAAAATGCTCCACTTCACTCCTCATTCTTGGCACTGTCTGAAACAGTTCTGAAAATCCTCCTCCATGGGTGTCTAGCTGCTCTGAAATAACTGCTTCAGTGTCCTGAATCTGCTCAAAATGTCTACCTTTCAGGATCATTTTGAGTTTGGTTAAGAGCCCTAGGTGAAATTGTGCCAGATCTGGTGAATAAGGTGGTTGGTGACAAACCATAAGATACATACTTTTTGAGACAGGGTTCATACTTTTCGAGACACGGTTTTGGTGTGTAGTTCAGGCTGGCCTTGAACTCATTATATAGTTGAGGCTGGTCGCAAACTCACAATTTTTTTTCAAGTTAAAGATTCACCAGGGCTTTTGGGTTAGTTCAGTTGTTTAAGCTCCTGCTCTGGCATACCCAGTGAGGCACAGGGAACTGCCATTCAATCCCCAGCTCTGCCTCTTTTTTTTTTTTTTTTTTTTTTTTGGCAGAATCAGGTATTGAACTCAGGCCCTTGCGCTTGCCAGGGAAGCACTTAGTCCACTGAGCTATCTACCTGACTTCTTACCAGACATGTTCTTAAAGCAACTTGAGCCAACAAAAGAAAAAAAAAATATATAGGGCTGGCCAAGACAATATAACATATTAAAGTAGCTGCAAGGAGGCACAGGGGAAAGACGTTCAATCCCAGGGCCTGCCATGCCAGCCCCACACCTGGGGAGCACTGAACTGGCAACTGACTCTGGGTGTGATGGTCCACACTTGTACTCCCAGTGCTTGGGAGGCTGTAAACAGGACAGTCAGTGCAAGCACTATCTAGAAGTGAGATTCTGAACACCCTGTAGACCCTGCCTTAAAATAAATAAATAAATAATAAATAAATAAAACATTCACTATAGTTTTAGTCTTCCCTTGTATTTTCTCAGTCACAGGTGGCAAAACCAACAAAACTACTTATTTTGAGGATGAAGTCAATGTCATGCAAGTCATGTATGCCAAATTGTTTTTGACAAAGTGATCCTATGGATACACACCTAGTTAGAAGAAAGCTTGGGAAATACTTTCTCCATTTGGGCATTCATGTGTTCCAGAGGCAGGAGACTGCTTATCTCTTGAAAATAATAGGCAAATTATTGAAACATCAGAGCACTACCTGGTGCAGACATTTATTTTCGTTAAGGGTTGTGGGGTTTTTTTGCCTCCAAGGCCCCACAGCATGGACGAAGGGCAGAGGAGGAAAAGTCGCTCACGCTCTGGCAGTTAAGAGACAGCGCAAACAGAGAAGACAAAGAGGGCAATCCGCCGGTCCAGGGCGGGCTCCTGACACCCTCTTCAGACCGGGCCTAGCCCTGGCATCACATCATGGTGTGCAGCCCATACTCCCACACCCTCGCCAAATCCCACTTAGGACCACAGGAAGCTATGGGAGGACTCCTAGCCGCGAACCCTAAGACGACCACTTCCCATTTGAAAATCCGCACTTCCAGGTGAGGGACACCACCGTCTTAATTTTTATTTTTTCCTGTGCCACTTTTGGCCTCATCTGCTGCTCTGGGTTCTCCTAGAAACCTCAAAATCACAGAAATATAAGTAGTGGGAAAGGTCTCGTTTCAGTTTACTCCAGTTGAACTCTGGGTTTCATTATCTTAAATGTGGAAAACCTTTACTTGATGGCTTTTTTCATAGTAGGGCAGTTGTACCTGTGGCCTAAAGCTTGCCCACGAGATTCTTACCCTATATTATACTTCACAGCTGAACCCTTACGCAGCTGGCTGAGTTGTCACTTTCTTGGGGACCCCATAGGCTTCCACTGAGATTTCTTAGGGAGATGGTCTCCTAACAGAACCGTGGGCCCTCCCATCAGCTGGGCCCGCATAGGAAGCACTCATGTTTACACAGGTGCAGCTGCTCTGCACTGCTGACTTCGTGGGCTTTTTCCCTTGTGCCTAAATTCGCCTTCTACATGATGTTTGGAAAGCGGGGAAAAAAAAAATCTGTGGTCAATCCCTGTGATATACTTACGAGTTTCAAAATAAGCTCATTAGAGGATCCTTCATCCATTTCATTAAAATGAAGAAACATTCATTTTCTTTTTCACCTTTCTGTGGGCTCTCTGGAAGACAATGCACGAGGAAGGAATTGATGTTTCAGCGAGTTTCACAACGAAGACATTGGCAAGGCTAGAGCTGTATGGCTAGCTCTAGAAAGCCTCATAGACCTGTTTTTCCTGGATGACTTAGGGTTCCTGGATTCCAATTATGCGCGGAGAAAATGATTCCATAATCATACACTTTATGATCAACTCACAGTAAAAGTTCACAATAAAAATACGCATTGATTACTCAAGAAATGTAAATATAAAATGTGGGGCTTGAGAAAAGAGACAAGTAGCAAGTATATTTGTACTGATCAGACAGAGAGAAATGTTCACACTGGAACACAGAAATGGAATCTAGAGCAGAAATGGGGGTGGCTGATACAGTCTCTGCATTTCCCTGGTGTTGAGCAAATAGAACTGACTGTGGCAGTCCATTATTGCTCTTTAAACAGCAAGGGCTGCTTTGGCAATTCATCGTGTCGTTTCCGCACTTTTTAAAGAAATATGGCTTGATGGGTAGAGATGAGTTTCATTTGCCCGCATGCTCACTTTTGTGACAAATTTAAAATAGATTTGTATTACTTTGAATTTTCTCAGGTTTGGCCTCTGCGGGAAGCAATCCATTATAGGCAGATTTGCTCAATAGGTCCTCGGGAGCTTCTCCAATACATCACCCCAGGAATGTTATTTTTGATAACATACAACATAAAGTTTTAAATAAAAATAGCTATAAAACATACATAAAAAGGAATATGATGTGTCACTTCTTTATATACTAAGGACATGGAAATCAATCCCCAAGAACATTCCAAAGTTTAGAATGAATGTAATAAAATTAATACCTCAGAAGTATATAATTTTGGGGGCATTTTAGGTTATGTCTTCTTATTAACCAACTAAAGAACAACCACAATTTTATTGTAAACATGAATGAAATGAAAAAGAGAGGTGAGGGAAATCTAGTGATGGAGGGAGGAATTGTGGGGGTGGGAGAAGGGGGAATAAAAAGGAAACAATTTTGTTATATGCATGTACTATATCTTAAGATGGAAATAAACTTCATGCATTGCAAACATATAAATAATGTAAATAAGAATTTAAAAACTATAACAAATCAAAAGAGTTTTAATACTTTTTATTATTTGAAGGCAAAAGTACTATACTAAGTCTACAAGAAAATACAGTTTACCATAGTAAGTTCATTCTTAGACTGTATATATATATATATATATATATATATATATATATATATGTATTCCAAGACGAATAATTTTGTAGTTTTTTCTATGCTATTACTCAACAAAGTAACTTAATAGGTAAATAAATAACTGAAGCATGAGATAACATACAAGAACAAAATTCAGCATATTGGAAACAGTCTGAGTTTTAAAACTTTTATTTTAAATGTGCATCTCATTTCCAATGTTACTCAAATTTTAATGAAAAATTAATTTTCATTGTTCCTCTGAGTAGCTGTATGATTATGCAGAGACTCTGAAGTCAGAAATTCTGGGTTTATGAATGATGAGATAGGTAAGCGACTGTGTGTGTGTGTGTGTGTGTGCCACAGTTTAGTTTCTCACCTTACATTTAGTTTAAGAACACTAACCATATAATAGGAATTAATTTTATGAATATAATTTAAGACATATAACAGTTTTGAATAACATAAAACACAAGGCTTAATGAACGATTGCTGTTTATATAAAGAGCAAGATTACCTTGTGAGATTCAAAAATAAGATTCTTTTTCCATGTTTCTGGTTCTTACTTCTATCCATAAATTCTATTGTAGGGGAGAGTGCTCCCCTATAAACATACTTCAGTTGCTTAGGTAACAGCTCCTGTTCCTACTGTTTCTTAAAAAGCGCTGGTCACTATGATGCATAGCTGGTCACTATTATGAACATTATGTAAGCCAATCAAAGGCAGCCAAGGACTCTACCTCTGTACTTCCCCTTTGTAACACCATACAAACCTCCTTCCCTAAACCTTTGAGGCCTGACTGTTTGAAAGATTTCCATTTCAGTGCTTGTCAGTGTTAAATAAATCTGCCTCCAAATCCTGGGTGACATTTTCAAAGTTTCTGTTGCCTTTATTTATCATTTTCCCAGAGTTCCTTGTCTTTAAATGCCATACTGCTAAGGAAAACTTTGCATGTCTAAATCCTGTTTTCTTTTTACTTTAAATATATTATCATTCAATGTAATCAAATTCCTTTCAGTTATTGAGCTGAAAATCATTCATGTACAACATTAGCAATATTTTTAATATTCTGTTCATGGGTTTTCTTCTTCAGCACCAGTGACAACACTTGGTTTTACTAGGAATTGAGCTCTGGGCCTTTGCAATAAGCTATATCCTGTGTTCTCCCCACTTTTATTTTGAGATAGGGTGTTGCTAAGTACCTGTGTTACCAAATTGGGCACAAACTTGTGATCGGTACCTTCCAACACAGAGTAACTGGATGTTGTATGTGTGCCATTGTGCCCAACCCCGTTATTTTTGTCACTGGTCTTTGGGCCCATCTTCTTGCTCTATTCTTGTTTCTATATCTGGCCCTTCAGTGTACAAGCCTTTGAAACTGGTTTCCATGAGGGCTTTGGAAATTTGGAGGTGTCCTGTAGCTATGACCTAGACATGGGAGTATAAACCAAACTTGCTAAGAGATTTATGTTACAGCTAAAAAAAAAAAAAAAAAAAAAAAAAAAACTGAATGGTGACAAGAATGCAGAGAATAAAAGAGTGCTGAAAAAGTTCCAACTGGGGAAAAGGACTGTATTGGCAATTAGATTAGAGGTGAAGTGTGTTACGCAATGCCAGAAAATTTGTCTAAGTTTTGCTCATGTTCTGAGAATTTTCAGGAGACTGAGCTCAAAAGAGGTAAACTAATTAATCTGGTACAGAACCACTCAAAGTTAAACCCTAGAATGGATAGTTACTTTAAACCAGATCTATAAGGAGCAAAAAAACCGAAACAAAAACTTCAAAATTTCATCTGAAAGAAAATTACTGAAAAGTAGGGACAAGTAAGAACATTGTTCCTGAAAGATTAGTGTTATAAAGAAGCCCTACACTTTGCACCAGCCCAGTGGCAACAATGACTTCAGGGCACTTCAGAATCCAATAGAACCCTACCAGGCACAAGCCACAGGGTGGAAAACTAACAAGCACCCCAAGAAAGCATTCATTGGGGGCTTTCTCAAAAAGGGTAATTTAGTGTGTTTGTATTTGTTTCTGCATCTTCTAATCTCTTCCATTGATCCTCAGCTCTTCTTTTTGGCAGTACCATGCTGGTTTTGTCTGCTTGTTTTTTAAATAGGAATTTTCTATGCAGTCTAAGCTGGCCTGGCACTCACTTTATAGCCCAGGCTGGCCTTAAACTCATAGCAATCCTCTCCCTCAGCTTCCCGAGTGCTAGGATGGCAGGGCCTGGCCACTAAGCCTGGCCCCAGGCTGCTCTTACCACAGTAGCTCTAGACCGTATTTTCAACTTGGGGATTGAGATGCCTTCTGCCTTGCCTTTGCTACCCAGAGGTGTTTTTGCTCTTCTAGGTTTCTTTTGTTTCCAATGAACTTCAGGATTGTTTTCTCCATCTCTACAAATTATGCTATTGGTATTTTATCAGGATTGCATTATATGTATATGAAAATTTGGGAGTATGACTGTTTTCACTGTTAGTTCTTCCTACTCAAGAGCAAAGGGTCTATTTTCATTTCCTAGTATCTTCTTCACTGTTTTTTCTGACTATTGTAGTTTTCAGTGTAGACGTTTTCTCCATTTTTTTTTCTTAGACTGATTCCTAAGTAATTCATCTATATTGATGCTTTGTGGAAGGTGTATTGCTATGATTTCTCTATCAATGAGTTGTCTACTTGTGTGCAGGAAGGCTGTTGACTTTTGAGTGTTAACTTTGTACCCAGCTATACCACTCAATTTGGTTATTAAATTTCTGTGTCTTGTCTACTTTCTCTGGCTAATGTTTCCAGAGCTATAGTGAATAGGAATGGTGATAGTGAACATTCTTGTCTCACTCCTAATTTTAGAAATAAAAGCTTTCAGTTTTTGACCATGTAACAGAATGTGGGCTGTTGGTTTTTCAGATTGATATAAAGAACATTTGTTCCAATTCTCTATAGGTTTTTTTTTATCATGAATAAAGATTTGACCTGTCAAATTATTTTTCCATCTCTATGGTTATGATCATGTGGTTGTGCCTTTGGTTCCGTTGATACTGTCTGTGCATTACATTTATCCATCTGCTTATGGTGAACCTACCCTGAATTCAGGGGCTAGATCTTATATGATCATGATATGAAATTATCTTGATGGATTGTTTTCTTCTGTTTGTATCTATTGAGTCATTTTGTCTTTGATAAAGTGATCCAACATGTTCACTGAAAGAAAAGTAGGGTCTTTAGTAAACAGTGCTGGATCAATTGACTTTCTACAGGTCAAAGACTAAGAATAGACCCATGTTTGTCACTGTGTACTAAAATTAAATCAAAAATATCGAAGATCTTAATACTACAGTGGAACCACTAAGGCTTCCAGAAGAAAGAATAATGGAATTCTTTAAGACATGCATGCAGTCAAAAATTTTATGTGCAATTGGCTGGCAAGATAGTTCAGTGGACTAACAGCCTGCTTTGGCAAGTGCAGGGAACAGAGTTCGATCCCCAGTCCTGCATGATGAGCTGGCTCTGTCCTAGGCCCACCCATCTGGCCACTGAGTTGGGATGTGATGGTGCATGCTTATAATACTAGTGCTGGGAAGGTTGAAAACAGGAGGATCGCCAGTTCAAACTATGTAGTAAGACCTGATGCCAAATACACAAATGAAAAAATTTTTATGTTCAAAACTCTGATTATATGGGAAATATTACAATCAATTGATATTTCATCTTGTTAAAAAGCTTTAACATAGCAAATTAAATGAACAATAGAGTAAGAAAAGACTGATTGGAAAAAACTTCATCTTCTTGTTGCTCATTTAAATAATTAATATCTAGAACATATAATTAAAATATATCATACCCCCTAAGCATAAAGACAAAGTTCCAAAATGGGCCTCTAAGATGAATACACAGTTCTCAGATGAAAAAGCTCAAATGCTCATTCAATATATGAAAAAATGCTCAAAATCACCAAAGCATTACATGATAAATCTGATCCTGTCAAAACTGTACCAACAAGCTTAATAAAAAATTTAAAAAGTCACTTAAGAATTAATTGAGACATTTATTTATCTATTTATTATTTATTTATTTTGGTGCCCAGGGATCAAACTCAGGACCTTGCGCTTGCCAGGAACGCACTTTTTCCACTGAGCTATCTTCCCAGCCCAATTGAGACTATTAAAAGGGAAGGAGAACAGTAACTGAAGGAAGAGGAGGGAAATGGTAAAACAAGAGAAACTTTGATGTCCCATGCACAGGTATAAATCTCCTATGATGGATGTGATCATATTTAAATTTTACCTATAATGTTAACAAAAAAATAATCACTTAAAGAATTCATCTTCAAGATGCACTTCCTCATAATGAGCCATCTAAATATTCAGAGGGCATTGTAGACACAAACCAGGGGCACCTGACTGCTGTTGTAGCTGACGGCAGATCTTGGCATCACGCGCCAGTTTACTGGCATGAAGACTGCATTGATCATGGGATACTGCAGGCTTCCTCCCAAACTGCAAGTGAAATGCTCAGAAGTACATAAAGTTATGAGAATCAAATCAATTGCAAGACTTAATATTTTCCCTGCTGAGTTTTCATGATGTTTAGATCCATTTATTTCTATTCTCCTATTTTTTAAAATTTTTTATAAAGGGGACATTTACCAGTACTACTCTGTTTTCAAAATACTGAACTACTTTTTTCCAAACAAAGCCTCACAGCTACAAGTTTTCCCTGATTCTCAGGACAAATTCTTTAGAGGAGAGTTTTCCAGACATGCTGAAAGTGTTAAAACTATGAACTCTCTTATAATTGGAATAAGTCTGTTTCTCATAATGAGCTTCACATGGGTCTGTCTTATGTTTGAAAGCTGATTCTTTTGTGAGGACACTGTGCTCATTAGTGGACACAAGCCCTGACACACACATTCTCTGAACACTCCGTCAGGAAGCCTGTTTGGAGGCCATTCGCTGGGAGCATGACCTAGAGGATCGTATTCTTGCCCCCAGTTCCTCCCTTCTCTCTTGGGTTCCTGGCTACCACATGGATTCAGGTCCTCTCCTGCTACCCTGTCTTTCAGCCATACTCTTTCTTTCTTAAAGCCAGCCCATCTTTCACTGACATCTTGGCCGAAATAAGCCTCTTCACTTTTAATTTGTGGATCTTGGATATTTTTTCCCCAGTGTCAGGAAGTTAACTGAGGCAATAATTAAAATATAATTATGAACCATCTTGGCTTTCCTTTTGATAGCCACCTTGCTTTCTCCAGGGTGTACTTTTATCTTGTATTTTTCTGGTTTTACTTGGCCCAAGATTGCTCTGCAGACCCAGTTTCTCCTACACTGTTCACCTTTACATGTTCAAATAAACTATGTCATTAATTGCTTTTCTTTTGTTCAATTCTTCATTCCAGATGAGAAGAACCTAGAAATCAACTCAAAAAGTAGATGTGAGCACTGCAAGACCTAGTGACATTTGTTTGGCAAGCTGTTTTTAGAAGGAAACTACCTGTTAATGGTATGTCTATAGAATCTCTTAAGTATGGCCTCCCATGATGCCTTCTTAGTGCATACATGTAGGAAATACACTTCCTTTAGTGTCCAATATACATGATGGTATGAATGTCCCTCAGTATGTAGTCACTCAGAACTCCTCTAGGTGTGTCATCCACGATGATTTTCCCCAGGTTGGCATGAGCTGCCACTCCAGGGAAGAGAAATGAAGGCCCTGGTGGCAGAAGGGCTCAGACCATGCCTGCATGACAAGTCACTCCTCTAACAAATACTAGCTTTTAACCCACAAATGTACTCCCAGCTACATGTCTGCATCTTGGCATGTTTTCTTCTGCCCAGCAGATGAGAGAAATGTGTGGTCCTGAGGGGACCTTTATGATGGCAAGTACTGATTCATTTGGTGCTCTCTGCTGCAGAGGGAAATGTTTTCCTGAATACACGAAATTGTATTTGCAATAATTTTCTTCTCTAACCAAGTCTCTCGTAATAAGTATCAATTTTGTCTTTCCATTTCAACTTCATTTTCTTGGCTTCTGAAAATTTTCTACTACTAACAGAGAAATCAAATAAAGTGTCATTTTTTGAGTCATTGTCAAAACCATTTTAATCTACATAAGTATTTTAATTTATATAGGATTTTCTGTTACAATTCTTAACCTTGAAGAATATTCTTGTTGTAGCCAACCTTCAACAGAACCCTGCCTTTGGCCACTGTCTACATCTAGGCTTTGATCCAAGTGGCCATATAACCCAAAGCCATGTATAGGGTTGTGCCGCTGCATAGCTTTAATCCTTAATCTTTCTATATACCACAAAGAGTCCCTAACAAGGATGATGTTTCCAAATTCCTGATAGATGTTAGTCTTTATGATTCAGGAATGAGAGATGCCCAGTGATTCATAAGAGTTTTATTTATTTGTTTATTTGTTTGTTTGTTTAATTTATTAAAGAACAAATAGCAATGAGACAGTTTCAAACAAAATTAGTAAGACAGATTCAATAATTAATACATTGCATATGGTTTTCATGGTGCTTTTTTGTTGAACAATGTTCATAATGATATTCCATTTACAAATACTATTAGAACAGATGACTCTAATCAATGAATTAAGAGAATGTAGCTATATACCTATCTTTTTTTAAAGCTGTATTAGAGTATAGTTTCAATAATTAATACTTTCTACATTGTTATCTTCTTAGCGGTTATCCATAGTACAAGAAGAAGACAGGATATCCTGTCCAAACACTATTAGTGCAAATCTTTCTTCTCATAAAATTACGTAAAAGTACTACATATTTATCCTAACTGGACTGTTCACAAACACAGAATGGTTCTTCATTTGTATCCCCTTTTTTATTTAGCCATGTCAAAGGTGGGTATTCTATTGTCATTCAGTTATTATAGGTGCTTGAATTCAGCGAAACAATCCAACACAGTTCAGCAGTCCACAATAATAGTGGGTTATCCGAAGAAATTGTTGACTAGAGCCACTTACAATTCAGTTTATTATTATGGTGTTATTTTTTATTCCTCAATTTTATACTTTTCTGCTGGATGGTTAAGACCAAGATAAAGGAAGACATATATAACAAAAAATGTAACTTTTGTATTGGATGAGGTGAGTCAAGTACCTTCAGGGTTTATCCTGTAACCCTGTACCTCACTTTGTAGATCCTTTCTCAGTGTGAGCCATGTGGATGAGTCATGGTCATTGCTTGACCAGTTTACTCTCTGTGAAAGGCTGAGAGAAAGTTTTCTCTCCATGTGATTTTCCTTAGGCACACTACATCATCGATTATGTTTCTCTCTGGCTCCATAATCATCTTGATCAGAAAATTTGGGGCACAACTGATGCATGATGTCACAGTACAGGTTCTCCTATGTTGTCAGTCATCACTGACCTTGAAAGGCTAGGGCCAAAAAATTGACTGACCTTGCAGCCCTTCCATTGCTCCAATTTTTGATCTGTAAACTTAGGTTGTTAAGTTCCAGAAGAGAAGCTCATTCTTACCATGTAACAAAGGCAGTTGACTTTACCCTATCTGTCTAGATTCTTTTTAGTTTTTGTTATACCTTTCTACTTGTATTTCTTCTTTTGATTTCTTATACTAGGGAGACTATATGATACTTGCACATGTGGGTCTGGTTTATTTCACTTATGACTATATGTTCAAGTGGCAACGACTTAAATATAAATGCTTCAAGTTTATCCTTCCTTATAGCTGAGTAATATTCCATTGTATGAAAATATATATTTCAACCATCCCTCATATGATGGGGATCTTGGTTGTTTCCAAGATTTTGCTATCACAAATTATGCTGCTTTCAACATAGGTACACATATATCTCTATGATACAATGTTTCCAGATCCTTTGGGAAAATTCCCAGTAGGACGATAGCCAGCTTAAATGGGATTTCTAGTCCTACTCTTTTAAGGAGTCTCCACACTGACCTCCACAATGGTTGTACCAGTCTACATTCCCACCAGCAGTGAAGAAGTGTTCCCTTTTCCCCACAACCTCTCCAACATTTCTTGTTGGTTGATTTCCTTATGATAGCCATTCTTTCTGGAGTGAGATGGTATCTCAGTGTAGTTTTAACTTGTATTTCACGGATGGTTAGTGCTGTGGAGTGTCCGGCGCCGCTCCCGTCCCGCGGAAGAAGACACTCAGACACCTTGTAACGGGTTCAGCAAGCCTTTATGGATCGGGATGCAAGCCTCTACATGCGTCCGCTAGCAGCGGCGTCCAACGTGCAAGCAACAATGAACTTCCTGACAGAACAAGCTATATAGATTTTATAGTCCAATCACACTTATACACGTAATCACATATCATTGGCGGGGTTACAAAAAGGGTGGGCATTTCTCTAAATAGGCGGGACTCAGGCACAACAACAAGAACCCGGAAGCCGGATATGGG